>DWCF01003252.1:0-20337 GCA_018230265.1 Delias oraia | reverse complement strand
CTCGAGTGGCGACCGCGTACCGGAAAACGCAGAGTGGGATGTCCCGCCACACGATGGACAGACGATCTCACGAAGGTAGCGGGCAACCGCTGGATCCAGATCGCTCAGGATCGCAGCGGGTGGGCGTCTTTGGGGGAGGCCTATGTTCAGCAGTGGACTTGAATGGGCTGATGATGATGATGACATAATTATGTCAAGGTATGTTTTAAAAGTCTCATCTATGTATTATATATATTTTTCCCGTGGAAGAGCCTTGCTGAAGCATATGCTGAAGCACTAATTGGGCCGGCTCGTCCAAAGTGATACCATGGGCTCACAGAATTCTCAGTGTGAAATAGTACTTGTACTGTGTTTCGCAGGGTGAGTGAGGATATCGGAGGCTCTTAAAAATGCCGCTTAAGCGGTTTAAAAAGCCGGCAACGCAACCAATGCGCGGAGTGTGGCACTGTTGTTAATGGGCGGCGGTGTTCTTAACATACAGGAGACCCACCTGTTCCGTTGCCCGCTATACTATATAAAAAAATTATATTATTCAATTATATTCATTGTCAATAATTTTGTAAGAAACTATCCGCCTATGAAAATAACCGATCCGAAGTATCTTGATTTGCCATAGGACGCAAACATAAAAATAGCCTTTACCCAAAACCTTGTAAAAATATTATTGTAGCATCTGGATTTCATGACGGCATTATGTAGATAAAGGTCACGCACTTGTAAGCTAATAACAAATGAAGTCAGCAGTTTTCCACTTCGTTTTGAATACCGGCACTGAAGTATACCTGTGATGTTAGACTAGATTAACGTCCCATTAGCGTAGCACATGTAATATTTTAAATAACTTGGCTACGTGAATTAGCAATTCTTAAAAGTTTAATATGTTAAACTCACGTGCCATGGTGTTTCAGAGAAATTCCAAAATAGCATTAGCGTTTTTTTATGCAAAAGCGGACAATAGAGAAGGTGGATCTCCTATATGGTAAGAGAACACCGCCGCCCATGAACAACCGCGCCACAGTCTGCGTATTGGCTGTGTTGCCTTGTTACACCGCTTACGCGGCACTCTTACTGTTTTTTTTTTTTAAATTTTGTGTGTATAATCTGTAGAATGATTCGTATCTCTAAAAGGCCGGCAACGCACCTACAGCCCAGTAAAAATGAGGGTTTTGCTTATTCTTGGTAGCCGGCTGTATGTATTTCTCCATTTTAAAAAAATGTATTTTTTTTTGCACTTTAAGCATAATCCAGCTTTATAATATTTTTTTATATGATAATAAATATTTGTAAGATGATAATTATATTATGGTATGAAATATTAATAAATAATTCAAATGTATTACATCGTTTGACATTTTTTGATGCAATTCCTATAATTCAAACATTAAACTGTATGGAACATTGAAAATGTCAGTTATTACTGCCTAATCGTTTTCTAGTATTTGCGATAAGCCGTGTGTCTGGTGGCGACAAATGAGGGTAATCACCCAAACTAACTCACCCCCACGCCTCCATAAACCCACCCGAACCCCACGTAATGCTCACGCGACTCTGTCACGAACCATAGTAATTGTACGATATTACTGTAATCACTAACTTGTAACTAATGCGAGGTAAGGTATAGTTCTAGCGTCGCTCTGGTAAACTTAATTTCAATAGAGAAAATCTTGCATCCGAACTGGATATTAAAAGATTTCTTAAATACATACTCATATTTCTATGTGTATCATCATTTTAAAATGTGATATATTATAATATACGGTAACGCCCATGGTCACTCCTAGCCCTTGCTAGAGGTGACCATGGGCGGAGGATTGATTACTGTAGGTGAGCCTCATATTTCCTTAAAAAAAATAAAGTAGCACAGAGACTCATGGAGACAACTTTACTTACAAATGGCAGGACAAGATTACAAATATGAGAGCCTCGTAGCTAATAGGTTTTATAAGTCTACCATGCAGCGAGAGGTATCGGGTTCGAGTCCCGGCGGTGGTGTTCTCTTATCATATAATTCCAACTGCTCTGTTGTCCGCTATACTATAAAAACAAATCTAGAGAGAAAATTACCCAGGACAGACAAGATTGGAAATTGTTGGACGGCGCATTTGCCAGAAGGCACGCAGAAATTAGATACTGGATATAAGGATAACAGATCTTAGAACCTAACAGATATAAGGGATTTATTATTATATTATAACCATAATTAGAATTGTGACGAAAATAGTTTTATCAGATTTAATAGGTTTATTTAGCAAAATAATAAACGGTACTCGTAGATGCCTGGTGCTACGTGTTTCGTTCTCGTAGCATGTTTACGAATTGGATATGCGTTGTTACACGCACAATTTATTGCTTCATTTAGTTGATTTGTTCCTTTAATTTTCTAAATCTTTAATGAAATCATGATTAATGAAGTGTTTGAGTACTTAGTAACTTAGTAGTGTAATTATTTATATAATTTAAATCTATATACAGGTGTGCCAAATTTAAAGCATAATCTGGTAGCGGAAGAGGAGACAAGTTATTTCAGTTCTGGAAATAATAAGAAATGATTTTTGTATCACTTAATTAAGCGATAATAGACATTTTTTTAAAAAGATAAGAAATACCTATAGAACCTTAGAGACCTTATAGAACCTTTGGTTGCAGTTTTAAGTACTGTGATCGCAATTTTCACAATTTTCCAGTGAATTTTATAATAATGTAATCTTCAATATCGGTGCTGTTTATCTCAATATCAAATCAACGTAATACACATTGCTAATAAGAATAAATCTATAAATAAGTTGCTTGGCGCTAATGTTCTAAGTGGGGTAAAAAGCCGGCAATACAACTAATGCGCGCACTGTGGTGCAGTTATCCATGGGCAGCGGAATTCTCTAACCATATAGGAGACCTATCTGCATCGTTGTCTGCTATACCAAAAAAAAATTACTTCAGAATAGCTATAACGAATTCGTTCATTCTTTTGTTAGAATATTGCTTGAAGTGCAAGGATGGCTTTTAAGTAGATAAAAAATGTAAAAATTTACTGTTTAAGTAAAAAAGTAAATGTTTTCTATACTTCCATATAAATATTCTTAATAATAATTAATAATCAATTTGAACATTATCATATAATAAAGTTCAAGTCTTAGTGCGGATGTTGCTGGAAAGCAAAATAATTCTCCCTCTACAAAAGTTCAAGATAATTATTTTATCAGTAAATAGCGTACCAGGCAGGACGTCTGTCGGCTCATTTAGTGTGAATATAAAAGTAATAGTACAGTAATAGTACAGTAGTACAGTAATAGTACAGTAGTACAGTACATAGTACAGGGCTCTGAAGTATCACCTGTCAACTAAAAAAAAATTATAATCTAGGGATTGATTTATGGTTACTTATAAAAAAATATCTTTATTTTTACGTTACACAAGAATACAGTAGTACTGAGAAGTTTTTGAAACCGAAATATTTTTTTTATTCTATAACGGACAACGGTGCAGGTTGGTCTCCTATATGGTAAGAGAACACCGCCGCTGATGAACAACCGAGCCACAGTTCGCGCATTGGTTATTTTTCCAGCTCTTTCGCCGCTAAGCGTCACTTTTAAGGACCTACAATATATATATACCACTCACTCTGCGAAACACAGCATTAGTCTCACGCTGAGTATTCTGTGAGCGCGTGGTATCACTTTGGACGAGTAGGCTCAATTAGTGCGTCAATATATGCTTCAGCATGGCTCTATCAACGGGTGCGAAAATATAAGACACTCGTCCGGCCACTGTCAAGCCCTTTCGAAACTGAATAAATTATAAATGTAATTATAATCTTCCGGACTGGGTTTCGAAACCGATACCTCTCGCTTCATGACACACTTTTAAAACCCTTAAGCTACGAGGCTCTCACAATAATTTAAAATCATGATAATTTAAAAAATACTTAAAAAACAAATTAATGTGAACTTCTTGAATAGTCATTTGAATTCCGCTAATAGAGCCTGAATGTGAGATTAGGAAGCTTAATGAATTCGAAAGGGCGTAGCAACGACCCATTGTGGTAATGAAGAAAATTTAACTTCAATAGGTGACGTATAGGGCTGCCCATATATATTGTAAAAGTGATTACATACGTTTTACACTTGAACTTAGAAATGATAACTGAAACTTAATTTGATTTATTTTACATGTACAATGAAAATCATATTTGTCACTCATATTGTATATTGATCACGTATTAAATGTTACTTTATCTATGTTTATGGTCTTTGGCTTTGATATGAGGTTTGAATGCTATTGAAACGAAAAGTATCAAAAAGTTTCACCTTTCAAACTTATGCCCGGTAACTTCAGAAATGGATAAATGTTATCCCCATTGGAGGGTTAAGTGGCAGACAAATCGGAATCCAATAATTCTACTATACAAACCCTATGAACCGTTTGACCTTTTAAATCAAATCAAAATCATATCCAATGTCTCTTTTGATGAAATAATTTTAATCGCTCAGATAGCGAAGATCTCGGTTGTAGCGTCAATTTCGTAAATTAATTTGACTCTAGTTGTATGTCAAAATTTAGGTTTTACTTTTTTTATTATATAGTGGACAACCGGGCAGTTTTTATGATAAGAGATCATTAGTGTAATAACGTAGTGGGATATAGCTAAACACAGTACAACTAATATTTAACTTTTTTGTGTTTGACCATGTATGAGGAAAGGCAGAGACGCTGAAAATCGGCATTTCACCACAAGTGGTGGGTCATAGATAAATAAATCTGTGTGGTTTTCACCCATGGGAGTGCCATGCTGAAGCATATGCGAGACACTTATTGGGCCGGCTTATCCGAATTGATACCACGGTCTCATAGAATACTCACCATGTAATGGTAATTGAAACCGTCATTCTACTGTGTTTCGCTGAGTGAGTGAGGATATCGGAGGCCCTTGAAAAAATCGCTAACTCGTAAACAGTCGGCAACACAATCAATGCGCAGACTGTGCACAGATCCACTAACTCTGTTGTCTGATATAAAAAGAACTGTTTTATTAAATGCTCATATTATATATTTGTTATGTACATTAAGATTTTCAAAAATGGGACGAAATAGGAGTGGAACTAAAACAAAATATATTTTTTTTTAACATGGTGTCGTTTTAAAATTACATTTATTAAAAATTACTAACCAAAACTTGAGTAGACATAATCGCGTTCAACGCATTCATCGCACCGAGCGAATCCCGTAAATAGACGTGACATTGAAAAACCACTTTCAATTTGTATGAATGCGTTCAAAGTTGGTCAAGCGTCGCGAGAAATAAAATGCGCAGGCAATAACGACGAAATATTTCAACTTTCTGCCGGTAACTGTGCAAATTAATTGTAGCAAACGATTCACTGTGAAATAAATTAAGTTTTCAAGTGTTTTTAGAGGCCGGAAGTTGCCAACGTTCCGCGAAAACTTAGTCACGTGTATTATTCTATGAGGTTGTGTTCTTGTGAACTCACTCCGCGGCTCGAGACGAAGTATACTTTAATTCATTAGTAGAAGTCAAGTTTCATACAGACCTTTATTTCAAATATTAAATAGTTACAATTATTTCAATACAAGTCAAAGTTAAATATTTTTATTCAATGAAACTCTTATGAACGTACCACCGATCAGAAATGAGCAGAGAGGAATCGGCAAAAACTCTGCTGAATTTTTTTTGAATTAAAATGAATTACAATTCGTCCTTAGGTCTAGTAATATAATGGTTAGTTGAGTTTGTTCAAGATTTGATTTCAGATATCTTTGTCTTGAATGTAATCAGTTAAGCTATAGCATGCCTTACTAATTAAAACTTTTAAAAAATATTTTTTAGGGTATAGAGGTATAGCTGCTAACGGAGCAAATGGGTCTCTTATATTGTAAGAGAATACCGCCGCCCATGGACAACCGCGCCACAGTTCGCACATTGGTTGTGTTGCCTGATTTTGTTGAAATACAGTTGTAGCACCTTTTCAAGTACAACACAACTACCATTTCACGCTAAGTATTCTATGAGCCCATGGTATCACTTCGGACGAGCCGGCCCGAATAGTGCAACCGCAAATGCTTTAACTTTTCCACGGTTTTAAAAGTTTAGTATCAGGCTTGTTTAACAAACAAGATAAATTATGTTTATTTTTTATTGTTATATAAAAATAATAATAAAAAAACATGGATACTTATAGATGCCGCTGGGAGGCGGGTGCGTCGCTGGACTTTTAGAGCTTCTTTTCAAGGTCTCCAAGTAGTATCGTCATAGAAATACTTTATAGGCTTTCACTGATTGATTGTCCGCGGGACAAAACCTTAAAAACGCTGAGTTTTACAACGAAAAACATCAAGGTGATAAGGGTGGAACTTTGTATTCCGTTTCGATATTCGATGACCTAACTTTGAACGGGAAGCATAATCTGAATATTTTATTGCTTCTAGCCTGTATAATGGTTGTAGTTGGCGAAGGAAAGCCTTCTTTATGAAGATTGATATGCCCATAACGGCACCGAATTCAAAATAAATCGTGTATATTTAGTGATTAGTTTGAGACTTTGAATGTTTTACTAATCCAAGACGCCCTTGACAAATTGGCATACATCCGATCTATTACGTAACAAATATTTTACGTGCTCTTATGTTAGGGCTGTCTGCTAAGTATATCTTGATTCTTCAATTTTACTGTACACAAATGTAGATTTCTATTTTAGAAAGAATTTACATGAGCAATTTTTTAAATGTTATTAAATTATTATATATTAACAATAATTAATGTTATTAATAAAAAAATATTTAGTATAGCGGACAACCAAGGAGGTGGGTCTCTTATAAGGTTAGTTCACTGCCGCCTATGGACAACCGCGCCGCATTATTTATATTTATATAAATATATATATATATATATTATGATATTTTACAAATGATTATAATATATAGTGTAAAAAAAGATCTTAATCATGTATCTGAAAATAAACTTCAGAAATTACATTTAATGGGCATTGATTTAATCAAATTATTGCTTTATAATTTATATTTTAATCACAGTAATATAGAAAATAATTTAAAATGACATGAATATTTATTCATATTGCAAAAAGACAGACATTTATAATGAACGAAAAGTAAAGGAAAAATATAAACAAGGAGGTTTTTTAATTTTTTTCTTTATATATATTGAATATATATTCTTATTGACTAGTAGAGTATCTAATTTAAAACAAGAAAACAACGATTTAACATTTATAATATAGCGAGATAACGGAGAAGGTGAGTCTCCTATATGGTAAGACAATACCACTGCCCATCACCAACCATGCCATATGCAACATTTGCTTCAGCATGGCTTTCCCACGGGTTACTCTTAAAAGGCGATGTGTCGCCTACGTGATTCAAGCCATGCGTGGCAGAGGGCAGAAGGCCCCGTACCAACGCGATACCGCGATGAATGGTTACGTCATTTGTCGTTTTATTCTAAGTATATAAATGTATATACACATTATTCAATGTAAAAACCTCTGTAACTCCATTTGAGATTTAAAGCTTTACTCGTGTATGAAGATAATGATTTGTAGAAATGTAAAAAAAAACTTTTTGCTAGCCCTAGAAACAACTTTACGAGTTCTATGCCCTCTCGTTACTTGAGACGTTGATAAATGCATATTTCTATGAACTCCGCTCCATTTTACAGTTATTGCTTCCATGCATATAATGTCTAGCATAACTATTATGTACATGACACCATTTGTACGGAGCATTTCTAAAGAACTGTATGAAACTCAACGGGTGCTTTATCTCTTTATAAAATAATGCTTAAAATTATTTGGATCACTTTTAATAAATTAAAAATAATAATTGTGTGATAAAACTTCTCAAGTCGGTCTCTCATGTCTGTGAATCGTGGTCAGCACCAGGATTGTAAATCTGTCCTACTCATTCTTTTGGGAAATAGCAGCAGTGGTTTCCCGTTGACTTCTGCCCCAAATATTTTAGTAGTTATTTAGAATCCAAGGTCGCTTTAGCTCAGACGGATGGTACGGTTTTACGCCCATTTCTCGATCACCACTGTCTAGAAAGGATGGCGCCGCGCGGAAAGAATGGGCGCCGCCATCAGCAGTTATTGATGGTCGGCAATGCACCTTGCAAGGGCTAAGCATGCTCTTGGGCGGAGGACTGCTTATAATAGATCACCGGTTCAATAAAAAAAAATTGAAAAACCGACGCGAGCAGGTGAGGTTGATATTCTTCTAAAGATTATTTTTTTATGGTATAGCGGAAACGGAGCACTTGAAATTATGTCGCATAACTGACTTAAAAAGACAGCATTATAAATAATGTACGGATTGTGGCGCGGTTAGCCATGGGAAGCGATCTTCTCTTTTCATATAAGAGGCCCACCTGCTACGTGTTCTGCTATACCATAAAAAACTCTCAAGGTTATCACGACAATTGTTTAAAATGTTCTTTGAAAACAGCGAAACGGGGTCTCCAGTTCAAACCCACAAAGGTTTCGCGTTTCAGCGGACACACTACTCCGGATTAGTGAAATAAAATATTCAAGCTAGCTCGCTGCTTCGGTCATTACACTCGTATCGACTGCCCTTAATACGATAGTAATTTAACCATTCATCCAGTTCCCATATATATTGAGAATTATTAGGAAAGCTAAAATTATTACAAGCCGAGTTTTGAATCATGTCGTCATGGGATCCAGCTTTGATTTGGGCTTAAAAATTAATATAAATGGAAATTGTATTCAGGGTTTGGATGAATGTTTTAACATAAAGATATGCTGACTTATCGGCTACCATGGATACCACGCGCTCATAGAATATCAGCGTGAAATAGTACTTTTAATTTTCTAAGTTGTTAACATAAATTGAACTAGGTTACAAAACATGAGTGGCGTAAAATGCCAGCAACACAATGAAACTATTGTGGCACAGCTGTATATGAGCGATCATCTCTTACTATTAGAGATTCCCCCACTTGCTCGGTTCAAAACAAAACAATTATGTATCAAATTGGTTTAGTCATTTCGAGTTAAAGCGTCATATATTACCAGTCTTACCTCTCAGTCTATCAGTCTTACCTAAGGGGTCCAATTATGAACCCTCAATATTTTTGGAACTACCAAAACTGAAAACAGATACACTATAAACATTAACAACCAATTTTTGAGTCATATAATTCTCTATGTTAATAAAAGACGTCATCTACCACCATAGACAATTTTATGAAAATCTATTCTACTTTTCTTGAGTAATATAATGCTGTAACCAATCGTGTAACGTGTTATGTGAGTCTCGTAGCTAAAAAAGAAAAAAAGAAGAGCTAAGGCTAAGGCTTTAAAAGACTATCATCATGAAGCGAGAGGTATCGGGTTCGAATCCCGGGCCGGACAATTATAATTTAATTTATAATTTATTCGGTCTCTGGAAGGGCTTAACCGGCACCAGTGCCTTAATACTATCGCAGCCGTGGGCGAGCATGTGCTGACGCACTGATAGGGCTGGCTCGGTCGAAGCGATACAACGGGCTCACAGAACACTCAGCGTGAAATAGTAGTTGTACGTGAAACGGTACCACTACTGTGTTTCGATGAGTGAATGAGGATATCAGAGGCCCTTAAAAATTTTGCTTAAGCGACACAAACAATGTGCGGACTATATTGTGGTTGTCCATGGGCGGTGGTATTTTCTCACCATATAGTAGACCCACCTGCTCCGTTGTCCGCTATACCATTTAAAAAAAACCAACTAAACTTTGTTTTATATGTACAGTATACACCCATCATTTTTAAAATCAGCAAGTAAGAAACCCCGTAATAGTGTTCCAGTTCTATGTAAATTACTATCATGAAATTTTAGGGCAATGCTCTGTTAACGGATAAACTTCACAATGCGGCTAAACTAACTGTTATTTTTGTATGTAATTTAGTCTTGAATTCATTTATTGCGTTTAAATATACACAGAGAAGGCCTATGTCCAGCAGTGGACTTGAATAGGCTGATGATGATGATACACAGAAAACAATATGCAATATAGTATATCCCCCGCTTAGGCTGGGAGAGTATCTTAATACTTTTTTACCCGTGGGAGAGCAATGCATAAAGCATGCTGACGCACTAAATAACTTGTCCAGAGTGATATCACGGGCTCACAGAATACTCACCGTGAAATGGTACTCTTGTACTGTGTTTTGCAGAGTGAATGAGGATATCGAAGGCGCTTAAATTTTTTAAATAAATTAAAAAAATAAAATTAATGTAAAAATAATCCATAGAAACATAGACATTAATGTCGTTTCTATGTTAACACATTTTTATTAATTTCAGTAAGTTTAATACATATATATAAATTGGTTAAAAATAAATAAATAATTTGTGAACAGAGCAATAAGTTTATTCACTTAAAGATGAAAATTTGGAGTTAAAGATCGAACTTATGGTCGAAGATAGAGATGTGGAATATGGCCTAAACTTTTGACCCGTGAGAAATCCATGTTGACGCACTAATTGCGCTGGGTTCTCTTAGAGTGATACTTGGAGTGATATTTCACGGCCTCAGTCAGCGTGAAATAGTACTTGAAATGTGTTACACTGATTAAGAGTATCGGAAACGCATTGAATTATACCGCTTAAGCAGCGTTTAAGCTGGCAACACAACCAAGGCGTGGTGTGGGTGCGGTTGTCCATGGGCGTAATGTTCTCTTACAATCAAAGCGACCGCCTGCGCTATTGTATGTAATAAAAAAATTAAATTGATAACTTTTTAGGTTTATGAAAAAAGATGTGACGTGATGTTTTATTTACAAAAACGGTGGTATACAAGCAGGAAGCTAACCTTGGATAAACGGTCCTCCGCCCATGGATTCTCAGTGTCCTTGAACAGCGGATGCGTTGACGATCTTTTAGAGATGAGTGCGCTCTTTTTTTCAAGGGCCACGCCAGTAGTTGTATTGATTTGAAAATATCTCTGAATTATTTCTCCCATTTTCTTATTTTTAACTCTATAGCGGATAACGGAGCAGGTGTGTCCCCTATATGAGGACTTACTCTGCGAAACACAGGACAAGAACCGTTTCACGCTGAGTATTTTTCTTGACGATGAAAGTTGTTGTTAATTCGTCCTTTATCTTTATCCTACTATTTTCGTTTCAGACCAATAAACTTTTCTTTTTAACAGCGTGCCTGACATTTGTAACTAGGGTTCTCAACTTTGAAACAAATAAATTTATAATTCTAATTTTACATTATTCATGATGAATGAAAAAAATAGAGATGAGAGCTTAACGTTTACGCCTAAGATAAATTAGTGTTTTTTTATTTACGATATTAAACTGTATTAATTACTTATGTATTTATCTATATCACCACGATTCTTGCTGTTAAACAACTGAGTATTCTTTAAGGTATTTTGTACCACGCAGCACTAGTCTCTGGAATTTTTTACCAGCAGAAGTATTATTACAATATTACGACTTTAGTACCTTACTTTTAAAAGCCGGTAACGCAGCCGTGGATTAGTTGAAGTTGGATACTCATGGAGAGTGGTAAGGGAGAGCTCTCATAGGCCAGCTTATTTATTTAAAAATTAATTGTTCATATGTTTTCTTTTTAATATAAATAAAATCTTTAGAATTAGTACTATAGTAAGTAGTATAGTTTGTACATGGCTAAAAACAAAAGAAGAGCATATTGAAAAATATTATATTAGTGAATAATATATATGTATGGTATTTTATGTAATTTTTCATAATATTTATTTAATTAAACTTAAAAACTAGCTAAAATCCTTTAAATAACTCATTCTATACAAGAAATTCGTATCCATTTCCATAAAAAATTCTCCAACTGTTTAACTAATAAGAAAGTGAGGATATCGGAGGCTCGTGAAATTTTACCTCTTACGTGACGTAAAAATCCTGCAACAATGAAGAGAACCGTGTGCTCACTCGCTATATAATAAAAAAACTCAAACATTACTTAATACAAAATGCACAGTAATTGAAGCTGAAGCATGACCAATAATATTACTACATTTACCCATCACTGTTTCATCGCTTTCAGCTCGATGTTTGTCGTTCCACGTCTGAGCCCTTTTAAGGCATTTTGTGCCGCGCACCACCTCTCTGTGGAATCAGCTGCGAGCAGGGATATTTTTATAAACCTATACGACTTTGGGACCCTTAAGAAAAAAAGTGTACATATCCCTTAAAGGCCGTCAACGCACCCGCGGCTCTGCAAGAGCTATGAGTGACCATGCCCTGAGCATCCTGCTGCTTTGCCACCGTTTTTACTAAAAAAGTTTAATTTAATCGAGAATTATTTCGGTCCACAGACAACCCTAAAGATGGCGTCAAAACGCCTACAACTGGAAGATTTCCTTTGTTTCTATGTTTACGCAAGCTGTCCACCGCTGTATTGTGTGCGTGCACGTTCCGCTCCCATTGTCTTCGGCTGTATGCCCTCGTAACTTGGATATCATTTTATTTGCGGAATACAAAGTGCTACATTCAAAACTATCTGTATACAATAAATCACTGTTATAGTTCTCTTCTATGTTTGCTTTTGGTTAAAATGTTGGTTCCTAGTTTTTTAATTTTTTATAGTATAGTATACGCAGAAGGTGGGTCTCCTATATGGTAAGAAAATGCTGCCGCCCATGGACAATCGCACTACAATCCGCGTATTGGTTGTCTTGCCGGCTTATTACGCTACTTAAGCGTCATTTTCAAGTGCCTCCGATATCCTCACTCACTCAACAAAACACAGAAGTACCGTTTCAAGTACAAATACCATTTCACGCTGAAAATACTGTGAGCACGTGGTATCACTCCAGACGTATCGCTTTCCTACGGTTGCGATAGTATTATTGCGTCAGTATCACCCGGCCACTGTCCTTCTAGAAAATGAATAAATTATGACTATCCGGATCGGGATTCGAACACTGTACCTACAAGGCTATCTAATTCACGCAATTCCAAAAAAATACACGTAAAATAACCTCCTTTTTAGTACAAGATCGGTCAAAAAGTACCCACGAATCCGACAGTTTATTAGGGTCTGCCTCATAATATCTGCTCCTAGAGTTGGCTACAAAATTAAATTCATATTTAACGAGATGTTTGTATGCAAAATGAACGGCCAATGTCTTGACCTACTTAGTTTTGCCTCGGAGATGTTTTGACACTGAAAATTCTCTTACGGACGAGATTTGTTTTTGGTTAACCAGGAACAATTTCAAATTAATTAAGAGTAAGATTTTAAGTGTATTTTTGAGAGCCACGTAAGGGGTTATTTACCTCGAAGCAAAAATAAGGCTTCGAATCCCAGTCTCGGCAATTATAATTTAATTTATACGTTTTTGGGAGGGCTTGTGGCCGGATTAATGTCTTAACATTGTCGCACGTGGGAGAGCCATGCTGAAGCACAAATTGGGCCGGCTCGTTCGAAGTGATAACACGGGCTTACAGATTACTCAACGTGAAACGGTACTAGTACTATGTTTCGTTAAATGATTGAGAATGTACGAGGCCTTTGAAATTATACCGCATGAGCGGCCTAAGAAGCCGGCAACACAACCAAAATACGGACTGTGACACGGTTGTCTATAATTGTCGATGTTATCTCACCATATAGGAGACCAATTTTACCATTTATTGTTTTACCCATTATTTTATAATTAGAATTTTCAATTATTTGTAATTAATATTCGGTCTTAAAGTTCTTGAAATGGCTTAGCATTAGCCAAGCCGGTCTCTTAAATATTGTATGTGAAGTTGAAATTTGTCAAAGCTCACCAGAGCATGTTTGATATATTCTAGGTTACCCAATCTTTTAGATGACCCCTTTAGAGATATTGCCTATCTTACAAACAAATAGTCTAGTACTGACGTTTAGGAACTAACTCTATAGATAAATATGAATTATTCTGTCACATAAATTTATTTTACATGGAGAAGAGCCATGCTGTAGCATGCATGTGATGCAATAATAGCTTCGGCTCGTCCAGATTCATACCACGAGTTCATACAATACCAGCGCGAAATAATTTGTGCTGTATTTTTCTGAAAGAGTAAAGATATCGTAAACACTTGAAATTATATCGCTTAAGCGGCGTAAAAAGTCGACAATCCAATCATAACGCAGATTGTAGCGCGGTTGTTCATCGGCGGTGGTCATCTCTTACCATGGCGGAGAACCGCCTGCTCCGTTGTCCACTATACCACAGCTAAAAGCTATCAATTAAAACATTAATACGGCATCTCACTAAAACTCGGGAGAGTGGTATTTCAGGGAAGGTTTAAACCGCGAGAAATTATTGTAGAGAATCAAGAAAAGGTCTTATGTTTTATTGTATTCCCCGATCCGACTGTTTGGCATACATATTTACACCAACCACTGAGGTATGGATCACATGCCAAAAAGCGAAATTCGATTCCCGCTCGGTGTATTATTAACATGCAGTTATCACGTAAATAAAATACAGTGCCTATTTGTTTAATGAAAAGCACTTATGTCTCGGCATACAAATTGAAAATGGCGACGTGATTGATTACTCGAGAAGAAAATTGCTTTTCCAAAGAAAAACAATTAATCGAGCAGTTTTGTTTGATTAATAACTTGTAATTAAATTTAAATTAGATGTTATAAGCGTTGCGGGAGCTTTTGTAAAATTGAATTTCCTTTTAGCAGAATCTCTCATTACCGTACGAAAGAAGATATTTTTTGTGCTTCGTGACGTTGTTTTTTAAAAATTAAATAATTACTTTTATAATTAAAACAAATTAATTAATTTTCTATTATCATTTTGAGAATCTCGAAATAAGGCCACGAAAAAGCGAGAGGTTATTGGGTTTGAACCCCGGTCCGAATAAAAATATTGTAATTTATTCGGTCTTTGGAAGGGCTTGACAGTGGCCCACCGAGTGTCGTAACACTGTCACACCTGCGAAAGAGCTATGCTGAATCATATGCTGATGCACTCATTGGGCTGGAATGATACCAGGCGCTCAAAGAATGCCAGCGTAGCAAAGTACTTCGTTTGTTACTCTGAGTGAGTGAAATATTGTAGGCCTGGAAATTATACCGTTAATCGGCTTAAAAGCCGCCATATGTTGGCTTTTAAGCCAAAATTATTATTACATAATCCAAATTGCGGCTGTCCATGCACGGCGGTGTTTTTTTTGATATAGGAGACCCATCTGCTTCGTTATCTGCTATAACAGCAATTCCCAACCTATTTCAGCCATGGACCCCTAGGGATTATTGCAAAAAAATGGACGATAAAAATCACATAAGTATATTTTCTATACCCTCTGGGAATTGAACTCGTTACCTATGTAGTGACGGTATAAAAACGCCATCTTTTGTTATATTATCTTATGTCCTTATACCTTACACAGCCTATATAGATTAGAACATAAGCTTCATGCTGAATTTATAAAAAAATACAAAAGAGAGTAAAAAATCCGCAAAAATACATATTATTAAATGAAATTGCTTAAAGCGTAACAGTTTGTGTGCAATTTTGACGTTGAAATTGGATCAATACGCCATGGCTGTCTGGAGTCCATTAATGCTTCAACAATCAGTGATACCAACGTGTTGATAATAGGCCCGTTGCCATGAGCCTCGTCGCTTAGTGGTCGTATAAGCGAGGGGTATCGGATTTGATACTCTATCTGAATATCTTGAGAGCGTAGCTAAGTGGTTTAATAGGTCCAATATGAAGCGAGATCCCGGTCCGAACAAGTTTAAATTATAATGTAATTTATGATTTATTCTGTCTTTGGAAGAGCTTGACAGTGGCCGTGGGAGTGTAACGCACTAATTGGGCCAGCTTATCCGAAATGATACCCTAAGCTCATTTTCGTCTTCCTAGTACTCAGCGTGAAATAGTAGGTGTACTCGGTGCTTCTGCTGTGTTTTGCTTAGTGAGTGAGGATATCGGATGACCTTAAAAATGTCGCTTGAGTGGCGAGTTAAAAAAAGCTGACAGTACAACCATTGCGTGGACTGTGCGGGTGGTGTTATCTTCCCATATTGAAGATCTGCCTGCTCCGTACTCCATTATACCATAAAAAAACACTGAACGGGAAATATATTTGATACATGCTTGCTGACCCAATCTAGTACCTCGTGGAGGTCAAACTAAGGTAGACTGTGTATTTCTCAATACAAAGGAGACTGCGCATCCTATCCCGGGATTCTCCGAGGCTTTAGTATCATTTCTGATAATATGACTGTAGACGGGCAAATCTATTAAAACTGTCGATACCGTGGGATCATGCAAAATTATTAGCTGTCGCATTTATTTGTAAGGCTTGTCCGGAGTGATACCTCACAGAATTCAACTAAGAAATAGTACTTGTATTATGTTTTGCTGAAAAGGCGAGGTTACCGTAGGTCTATTAAGTTATGCTATTAAGTGGCGTAAAAAGCGGGCAACACAACCAAAACGCGGCTTGCGACGTAGTTATCCATAGGTGGCTGTGGTGTGGTGGCTCAAGACCCCCACCATATTGTCTGCAATTTAATATAATTAATAAAATAGAAAATATTTACGACAAACCATTTCTACCTATTTAGAAATCTACAAAAAGCGTACTTGATTATTATTAGCCGGCAACGCATCTGTTTCCCAAAGGGGAATAAAACCTTCCGTCTGTCTATTGTTGCAAAAAGGAGGTTTCATTATAATATATATAATTTTTATATTTATTATTTTTTTGTAGTCAATTCCCTTGGCAATTTCGGCTGTGCCCATGTCTAAAAGGAAATATTATTAATTGATAATAAAGTATAGGCCTATGTCATTGGAACGTCCTACGTCTGAAATCATTCTTACATTTGTGATTTCAGGCTTAATCGTTCTATTTCGTAGATTGACAGTACAAAATATTATAAACACTGCTAAAAAATTAAACTCTAGTATAATGACTGTTCTCTGTCTATTATATATAATAATAATATCAGTAGAATATTATATTAATAATAGTAATATACTAAATTATTATTATTTTATATAGTATCTCTCCTTGTTCATTTAAAATTATAAGTCCTTCAAAGTAGCTGTTTCTTATTATGTTAAATTTATATTTACCGTTATAACAATTGTACATTAAAATATATTCTTTAACAAAGAGTTTTTAAAACAATAGATCAATTAGTTATGGATAATTCTTTCTGGGTTTTAATTTGAGTCGCCTTCTGCCTCGTTGGAGTAGCATTGCATCTCATTACGTTGATTTCACGCCTTGTTATACCACAACCTCATTCAAAACAGTTGCGGCAACAAGCGAGGTAATATGTTAGTGAAACTCCTTCCGTTTCTATTTTACACCTTGGTGGGATCAAAAATCATAAGAATACAAAATTTGGACTTTAAAACGAATGGTGTACCGCAAACAATGAAGATCGATGACATTTCAAGCGATAAAGCGCGTAATGGAATGGTATCAAGCGCTGAATTAGCAACAGATACAAGAAAGGAAAAGCCTAAATTGATTGAGGATAACACTTCAAGCGAGAAAGCGGTTAAAATAAATGATCCTAATGCAAAATTAGGTGTGTTAGCAATAAAACAAAATTTAAATGATATAGACCAAAATTTGGGTGATATAGAGGTTAAGTTCAATTCTAATGTCAAAGCAGTTAGAATGATTCCCGGAACGAGTCTAATAAAAATAAAGGCCATGTTGAAAGACATTAAGGCGATGCTGGAAAGAGATGAGGAGGAGCAGCAAGTGGAAAATGAGGAATTTAAAGCCTACATACCGATAAGTGAGGATATTGCATATCCTGATCCGCAAGGTTTTGATAGAACAGCTGTTATGGATGGATTAAGGCTTATTTCGCGAGGTAGAAAGATAAAAAATATTGTGTAGAATATGTGCTCACTAATTAAGTGTGTGTATCGTTAATTATCTAATCATTATTATTAAAACTAGCAATTAATAAAGATTAAGCATCGTAAATTAATTAATTTAAATATACCTAATATATACATTTATTTAAGACAATTGTTTTTCTAATAAGGTGAGGTAAGGTTTTTCTAAGCAATTATTAAGTTTAAAAAGCCACTCAGACGTTATTGCCTATAAAGTCTGATATATTTAATTTACATAAGACAGCATAATTAATGTGAATTAAAAAAGTATACAAATAGTATTGAATTAAAAAAATAGTAATATCTATGCACATTTGATTGTAATGACCATGGGTGAGCCGTGCTAAAGCAAATACTGATGCACTAATTGAGCTGGTTCTTAAAAAGAATACCAAAGGCTCACAGAAAATAGAGTGAAACACCACTAGTCCCCATTACTCGTGGGAGAATCAGGATGAAGTATATGCTGACGCACTTTTTAAGCCGACTCATCTGAAGTGATATCGTGGGCTCACAGAAGACTCAGTTTTGATGAGTGAGTAATAATAGTAAAGGATATCGGAGGACCTAAAAATTCCGCTTAAGTGGCGTAAACAGCCGGCAACACAACCAATGCGCGGACTGTGGCGCGGTTTTCCATGGGCAGCGGTATTCTCTTCACATATAGCAGACCCACCCCTTCCGTTGTCCGCTATACCCTAAAAAAAAGAAAAAAAGAAGCACTCAGGCATTCGACCATAGTCCCCACCAGCCCATCAAAGAAGGTATTCTGTATAAAGTCTTTAGAACTACGCTAGGCTATTACAGTTGCGAAATGATTTCTTCCCATAAAGAATACCTGCTCCGTTGATCACTTATAAGATAGAAAATATCTTTAAAATAGGAAAAAGATGTCTGAAGTATTAAATATGAAAATATATAAATGTCTCCTATACAATGAATTGAAAGCGCTGAGCTATTCCAGAACTATTGAAGTCTTTTATCAAAATGAAAATGTAACTGGCGTTTTTTAAAAAACGGTTCGAATATATTGAAGATGCAAATTCTGATTTTTAGTTTTAATATCTCGGGTCATCTGCAATTGTAAGTTTTAAATATCACTGGCAAAAATCACGTTTCGGTGGTAAATTTGTAATATTTCTTATCTTAAACTACCTTCAATATTATTAAATTAAGATGAAAAAACTAGTATTTTTTCGATAAATTCATAACAATAAATAAAATTAAACTTAATATATTAAATATGATAAATTAAACTGAAACAAATATTTTCTCTAACAAAACTTGAATTACAATTAAAATCTTTAATAATAATGATAAATTATTTTACACATACACATACAATATATACCGTCTTAAACTACCTTCACTTATTAAATTATAACGGAGCGTTACATTTTGTTTTTGTTTTAAAAGTGCTTGCAAAAGTGTAATTAAATAAAGATATTTTTCTTTTGTATGCTAAATTTAGATGCGTCACTGATCTATGCCCAATTAGTGCGTCAGCACACTTCATATGCTTCAACATGGCAGGCTTAGAACCACTTAGTTATGAGCTGAAAGGAACCTTATACTGAGTTTATCAACATCAAATATTGAAACTTTAACAGTAGCTACTGAGTGAAGCCACAATTGATTGGAATGTATCCAAGTTTTAAAGTTTATTCGGCATTATTTACCCACTAAAATCCACATTGTTTTGTTTGGCATTTAGCTTGCTTTGTCCTAAAAAAGTCAATTTTAGGAGTATTATAAAATTATATCTATACTTTTTCTAACAAATTTTTGATTATTGCTCTATTTGGTAAGTCAGGGTGGTTTTTTAGGGCTGATTTTCATTAAATGTGATATGGAGGTAAGTGTAATTCTGGCGTAACATACATGTAAGTTATTGGTTTATTTCCAATTATTACGACTTGGGGATCTTTAACGAGTGTATCTATCGCTAAAATGCCGGTAACGCATCCGCGACTCAGCTCTGCTAGGGGAATCCTTATCCGGTGTAGACTCTTGCTCATTTGTCATTTTTTATTTTTGAACACAGTTAAACAGTTTGCATAGACCACAAGAGAGTAATAGTATGTATAGAATATAATATCAACCTCAGTCGATAGAGATGCAGCATCATCTAGTGACAACTTTACGGTCTTTTCGTACAGTCTCTATTTTATAAAACATTATGTAACATAGTTTTTTTTATTGTATAGCATCCAACGGAGCAGGCGAATCTCTTCTATGGTAAGAGAATGCCGCTAGCAGTGCGACAATCCGCGCTTCGCTTGTGTTACTTGCTATTCATCATCATCAGCCTATTCAAGTCCGCTGCTGGACATAGGCCTCCCCCAAAGACGCCCACCTGTTACGATTACTTGAGCGATCTGGGTCCAGCGGTTGCCCGCGACCTTCGTGAGATCGTCTTTCCATCGCGTGGCGGGACGTCCCACT
>DWCF01003251.1:0-20342 GCA_018230265.1 Delias oraia | reverse complement strand
AAGAAATAGATAATGGTGTTTAAAAAACTAACAATAATAGATATTAAAAAATCAGACTTTGGGAAAACTATTTTAGGCAACGGATGAAATGGTGAAAACCCTAAAGGATAAAGTGTCTGTTGTAGAAGATCTCTATAGAGAAAGCTTTTATGAAGTAAGTTGATTTTCTTTTCGATACTTCTGCCTACGAAGAAATGTAAAACACCCCTCTGTTAGTTATTTTGATATGCTTAGAACATTATTATTCAGAGGCAGTACTTAAATGCACATTATTATACAGTCGTTTGTTTACAATAATGGTTTCGATATATCTCGTGTCTGATGCCATTTCATTCTGTGTACTAACTACTGATGAGGTCTGAATCTCGTGTAACTAAAAATATTTTGAAGTGGAAACTCAGTGGAACACTCAGAAACTCTTGTAAGCTTTATTTTAAGTTACATTTCGTTATTCAGTCATAGTTAATACAGGCATTATTCTATTTGGGAACTGTATTTTTTCATTGTTTCTTTATCAAATGACAAAATTTTAACGTATTTTATATAGTCAGCGAGACAGGGGCACTTGATAGAGAATCTGCGTGGTTCATACTTGCAGCTGCGGCTTATGGAAAAGGAGAAAGACAGTGAGCTCTTTCATCTCCAACGATTAGTTGACACTCAGAGATCCACCGCATTTGCTTATCAGGTTTGCTTTTTTATATCATAGTCTTGATTAAATATATCAATAATTTTGCAAGGATTAAATTTCCTCATTATAATAAATTGTTTCAGGACATTGCATCAGAAGTAGAACATTTGAAAGCGGAGATATCACATTTCTTGAACAACTCCAATAATGACTCGGTATTGGGGATTTTATTGTAAAATTAACGTTTATAATTATTGTAGAAATAACAAAATATTTTTATTTAACTATAAAGAAGTTACTATTTAGCTCTATCGCCCGTGGGAGAGCCATGTTGAAGCATACGCTGACTCATTATTTGGGCCGGCTCGTCAGTACTGACACCACGGACTCACAGAATACTCAGCGTGAAACGGTACTTGTACTGTGTTTCGCAGAGTGAGTCAGGCTATCGGAGGCTCCTAAAAATGACGCTTAAGTGGCGTAAAAACAATTAACGACTGTGGCGCGGTTGTCCATGGGCGGCGGTGTTCTATTACCATATAGGAGACCCACCTGCCCCGTTGGCCGCTATACTATAAAAAAAATCTTGATATTATATTGGTAAACTTGTCAATAGCTTAGTTGTATGAATTGGCAAAATCTTATTTTGAAGAATCTTATTTCGTACTGTGATATATAGTATATCTATTAATGTTTTTAAACATTTTAATACATTACTGTATATATTTTTACCATGGTTTGATTTTGTTTCAGGGTATGTGGGAGCGTGGGGAAGACTGTGACGTCACGTCTGATCTAGGACACATTTCGGAACAACTCCATCAACTCAGGGATTTGCTTACTGTAATAAGTACTGCATGCAAACTAACAAGAATTAACTAAAAAAACAATAAAATGTATTATTTATTGCTTATAGTTTTATTTAATAAATAAAAATTATATCGAAAATAGAGTCAATGTTTTAAACTGACGATTATGGCTATGATTCTCTCTGAGGGATTATGCAATTTTGCATGATTACGGATTTTTGGTATGGTTGAATCTTATTGTTTAATGTTCAATGTTATAGGAGCAATGCACCTGTGGTTTAGATGAAGAACACAAAATACTGAAGCGTACAAACGAATATAATGAAGTAAGCATTTTACATATTGGTAATAAAACATACGTATAAACATTTATATTTTCTTATATCTGACAGCATAGACTTTTAAAATTGCTTTATTTTAAATAATGTTTTTTCACTCTCTCGCTGACGTTTTTGTTAAAACTAGACGGAATACTTTAAGATAAGGTCTTTTTTATACTATAGCGGGCAGCCGAAGCGGATATACTATGGCGGATCTCTTTTATGGTAAGAGATCACTATCGCCTATAGTCAATCGCGCCACATTCCACGCTTTGGTTGTGTTATCACCTTTTCACGCCGCTGGAGAGTTTTAATTGCTCGGGTCTCTATAATCCTCACCCATTCAGCAAAACAGCGTACAACTACAGTGTTTCACGCTGGTAATCTGTGAGCGCGCGGTATCAGTACGGACGAGCCGGCCCAAATAATGCGTCAGCCTTCGGATGAGCCGGCTCAATTAGTGCCTTATCATGGCACTCCCATGTGTAAGAAACTTGATTCATCATCATCATCATCAGCCTATTCAAGTCCACTGCTGCAAATAGACCTTGATTGGCCACTGTCAACCCCTTCCAAAGACCAAATAATAAATTAGTGAAAGCGATGGAGTGTAAATACATAATATTAATTGAAATGTGTTTTGGCTAAATGTTAATCTGGAACAAATTAAAAATCTATTTTGTTTCAGAGGCTTATTGGTGAGTTACGTGAAAGAATACGTGCATTTGAGGAGACCCTTGAGAATAAGGAAAATGTTGATCAACGAAACAAAATGCTTATTGTTGAACAGGAACGTGAGGTAGTCTTAGATGTACAACCATTCATAAACAGTTAAATATTGATAGATTTGTATTAATTACACAATTATTTAATTAGATATATTATTTAATTATTTTATATTTATATATTATTATTGGCAAACGAGCAGGAGGCTCATCTAGGGCAAGGTCCTCCGCCCATGAACACCCCTAGCCCTTACAGAGCGGGTGCGTTGCCGGCCTTTAAGGCAATTGTACGCTCTTTTCTTGAAGGTCCCAAAGTCGTATTGGTTTGGAAATTCCCTTGATGGCAGCTGATTCCACAGAGAGCGCGGCATAAAATGAATTAAAAAACGCTCAGTTGTGGAACGACAAACATGGAGGTGAAAGCGATGAAGCTATTGGGTTTTAATTTCAATGTTATCTGCTTTTAAAGTTTTAAATATATAATATTAAGGTGTTTAGTTATTCCAATGAAGTATGATTTTGCTTTATTAAAGTTATAATATTTTCAGATAAATGACCTAAGAAAACAATTAGATAGTGCAGAATACAACTCACAGCGCCAGTGTTGTTGTGAACAAATGTTTACGGAATCACAACAAGCTAAAGGTAACTTAAATTTTAGTAAAAACTTTTTATTAATAAAATGTTTTTTCACATTTAAGAATATGTAAATTAATACGTTCAAAATACTTTAGGACTCAGTTAACTTTTACATTTTTCTTTACGGATTTTTTTTGTGTAGCAGACAACGGAGCAGGTGGGTCTCCTATATGGTAACTGAAACACCGCCGCCAATGGACAACCGTGCCACAGTACGTGCATTGGTTGTGTTGCGACACTTTAAAAGCTTCGGTCTTATTGCTACTAAGAACTGCCTCGAAAGAAAAAAGAAATATTATCTTAGATAAATTATACATTCGCTTTAGGCTTTAGCCCAATGTAAAATTAGTTGTTGCCTGAATTGTACATATCCCTAAAAAGCCGGCAACACAGTCGTGGCTCAGCGAGGGCTGGTGGTGTCAGTGGAAGGAGGACCGCTAAAACTATGTGAGCTTCCTGCTGGTTTGCCTCCATTTTCTTAAAAAAAATATGATGTATTTATTTTTGTCAAAGTGATTTATTATGTGAACTGTATTCATGTTTCAGCATCATTAATCGACAAAACTAAAGAATTGACTCAAGTGCAGCAGAAATGTGAAGAACAAAGCGAAACAATCAGACAACTGAGAGAGAAGGTTGAGGCAGCTAAAGTTTTAAATGATGAGGTAAATCAACTCATAAATAGGTCAGATAATCAATATTTTGACAACACATTGTCAACAAAGACAAGCAAAGATCCGCCTTTTCATTTAATACATTTAATGTGTATGCAAACATTTAACGTTAATAATTTCTATAATGAAAATGTTTCAGAATGAGGCTGTAAGACAGCAAGTGAGCACGTTGCAATGCGAGGTGACTTCGTGGCGGTCGCAGCAGGTGGCCAGCGAGCAGCGATTGCATCAGCTGCAAAAAGACCTGCTCCATTCACAGTACCGGTGCAAACATCTTTCCAATCACTACAGGTGAGGTGTAGTAGCTATGAAATTTAATGAATGACTACTGGTCTCTGCAGACGTCGCCCTGCGTGGAAGCGCTAAACCGCATCCGAATTATTTAAATAACATTTTTTATTACCTTTATTTCGGCCAATATAAATCAATATCATTATAAATCATTGCCTACGGCAGTTTCATTAAAATCCGTTTGGTAGTTTTTGCCTGAAAGACTAACAAACAACCACCCATACATACAAACTTGCGTTTTTAATATTAGTAGGCATATTACCCACCGGCAGCCGTGGCTTAACTGTGACTATGTTAAATCTCAAATGAGGCTGTATAAAAAAACGAAAACCTACTACACCATCTCCTTATAAGTATGTATAGAGATATAAGTGAAATTTGAGATGGATAAACATAAATAGATGAAGATTTTTTTCATGTAAAATACTGTAAATTCATTGAAATAAAACCACAATGGTTTATATTTCAATTTGTTTTCTATTTTTTATATTATATTATTCAATTAGTTTTATAAATTCCGTCAAACGTTTGGTGCATGCGTCTACCACTATTACTCGTCACTTGATTTAATTTATATTTAGAAAAACATTCCCCGATCCGGGGACGGGGACTGTATCCTAGCTGTGTGTCTTGCAAATTTTTGCTAACCAGAATACCGGATACAAGTCACCTACGTTACCTAGTTCATATTCTGTACGATTGTCTATCCTGATTAGTAATAAAAATTAAGAATGTTTCAGAGAGTTATCCAACTTCGCGTCTGAGCTCCAAGCACAACTAGAAGAAGCGCAAACTCGCGGGGCAAAGCTATGCGGGGAAGCGAAACACGCCGTGTGCGCAGTCAGACACTGTCTCCGAAGGCAGAGAAATCGGCAGAGAGAACAGGAAGATAGGATCAAAAAACAGGAGATGCTTATTCAGAGCCTTCAAGATTCACACACCGAGAGTGCACGGACCGCACCCTGCTGTTCCAAGTATATATCGAGTGGGAGCGAGAGCTCCAAAGCGGCACAACTGAGTGCGAGCGAAACAGCATCATTGCCGCCGACTCCACCCCGCAGGTTGCTTCGGAAGAAGAGTTCCACCATTGTAAGTTTCACACAGCAAAATAAATTCTAAAGGGGCTAATTTTTTAAATATATATTATAGCGTACAACGGAGAAGGTGGGTTTCCTATATGGTAAAAGAACACTGTCATAGTCACGCCATAGTCCGCGCATTGGTTGTGTTGCCGGCTTTTTAGTCCGTTTAAGTGGCACTTTTAAGGGCCTCCGATATCCTCACCCACTCAGCGAAATACAGTAGAACCGTATCACGTTAAGTATTCTGTGAGCCCGTTGTATCACTATTTCGTCTATTTAAATAATTAACTTTGCAGGAGTGTCAATGGGTCAATCCCACGGCCCGATCTGTGAGCGTCCAGAGACCGACGCGCAGTTGCTGCGCAACGAACACGGACTCACGATGCAGTGTGCAAGTCTGTAATTTACGAAATTCTGTACGTAATTTTTCAATATTATTAATAAAAATTAGATATGCTGCAGTAGATTAATCACAATTCAGATGTAAAGAATATCTGGACGAGACGAAAAAATGTCTGTACCATAATGTATAGTCGAAACTGATGATAACCACACTGTTTACAACGACCGATCAATTATGACAGGGATTGTTAGGTGCCGTCCGAATCTCTAGTAAATTATTTAGTAAACATACCACCTATAACAACACCAGATAGCTTAAAACGACGAAACTTTATCGATATTCATCAATCTAACGCTTCTTGTCCCAGCAAAACAGAATATTACATAAATATTAAAATATTTGTTGCCATTACGTCAGGTTTAATACATATAACTCTCATATCTAGAGGAGTATGAAATATTTGAGACTGGGCTAAAAACATTGAAATGACTAATTACTTTAAGAACTAGTGTAGTATTATAACCCGTACTATGATGTAAGCCGCCGAGTACGTTTTGTATTCTAATTATATCTTAAGATTATTTTTGACACATCATTCGTCCACAAATTCACATAACCTATACTACATGACTACTATGATATAACTACATAACTATTATGTATATGTATTGTTATAACTTTTAACGGAATATCGGAAGAATTATATGATATATGTAATGTATAAATATACGATCCATTCAAAGTAGCTATATGATGTTTTGACTGTATTTTTTTATGGTATAGCAGACAATGAAGCAGTTGGATCTCCTATATGGTAAGAGAACAACGCCGCCCATGGACAATCGCGCCACAATCCACGTATTGTTTGTGTTTCGGGCTTTTAGGCCGCTTAAGCAGCATTTTTAAGGGCCTTCGTTATCCTCACTCACTCAGCGAAACAGTAGAAGTAACGTCTCAAATACAACTACCATTTCACGCTGAGTATACTGTGAGCATGTGGTATCGCTTCGGACGTGCCAGCCCAATTTGTGCGTCAGCATGGCTCTCCTACGGGTGAAAATGTATATTTTTTGTGTATGTATTTTTTAAAAGCAGTAATGTCTTACTGCGTTTGAAAAACAATTTAGTTTTACGTTTATTCGCAGCGTGAAGTTTCTCCGACTGATGAGTTATTGGAGAGAGTTGAGGCTGCACACGAAGCTTTGGCTCAAGCTCAACGGCGTTGGTGCCATCGTGCTCCCAAATGACCACACTTTCTGATATGTGCAGACTTCCTATGTTGTATTTATTGCAACACAATAGTAGAATAAACGAATGAAAAGAATTATTTTCATTAGTTCATTCTACATTGCTACATTATTTACATTGAAAGTTATGTTACCTAAACAGAAATTCAATACGAGCAAATATTTAATATCAGTATTGCTAATTATGCACAGAAATAAGACTAAACTGCAAATGTTGAATACGGGTGTAATTTCGGTATATAATAATAATTTTTAGTTAATATTATTTGCTAGTCTTTCGTTTAACTAATTTATTTACAATTTAATATACGAATTATAATAAACTTATTGTATATTCAAATTCTAGTGTTCATTCTAAAAGTAAAATATTAAGAGGGCTGGGTTTTATTCCTTTAATATTCTCAACGTAACGAAATAAAACAAAAATAAAAAAATTTAAAATATTTATTAATGAATTCCACTATATTACATTTTCTTTTATGTCATGAGTAAGATCAAATTTAAAGCTCAAATAAATATGGATATAGTATATACTAAACCATTATGACAATTTGTTAAGCTTATGCATAGGCATAAAAGAAAATTTCTCAGAGTAAAGCAAATATCACAAGTTACCCGTACTATAAAAATTTAGCTACTCCTTTGGCTAATAATATAAATTGTACCTAAAAACTATAAAATTGTTAATGGACTGAGAACTGTTCCTATAACATTTCCACTAAATCGTAAAGACCTTAAGTCTGTAGTATAATACTTTGTCAGTAATAATAAAAAATTAAGTTATATTCACGTTTTCAATCTCGGCATTAAATGAATTATTCGATTCCAAGGTTTTATTACTGACGTTAAAGATAAAAATTAACTTTACAACAAAATTTAGTCTTAGTAAATATTTTAAAATGTAGTTATTATAATGATATTAATAACCTAATTCATTACTTGATAGAAAACTTAGAAGATAATGGCATACTTAATTAATCCTTATAAGAATGACAAGTTTAAAATCCTAATAGTTAAAAATAATGAACAAAAAAAAGGTTGGTTCAGATGTATTAAAATACATTTAAAAAAAATCAATTACACGAGTTATTTTACGCGATATATGGTTGACGTAACATTGAACATACATGAACATAAGATTTCAAATTTAGTTATTATTAAACTTTGACTGTTCACAAATATACCACAATATCATACAAGGTCACATTACAAGGGAAATAATAAAAAATATGATAGTTTCTTATTAATTACTACATCTTATAGTAATGAATTCTGCGATGGTTTGATCATCCAAATCAATTCAGTCATAGATTATAGATTAAGACTAGCTAGTCTTCAAATATACATTACGTAAGAGTGAAGTGATAGTCACTTCGTCCAACCGCGCCAAATAGAAGCGATAGCAGACGTCACCAAAGAGGTGGCAACTGGCGGAGTGCTGCTCAGATTATCCAACTGAAAGATTTATTAGAGGAATAAAATCAACTATGGCTCTGACGAACACCTTACCGCTATATAATATTTTTTTAATTGGTGGTATTGTCTATGGTCAGGGATCACCGCCGCCCATACACAATCACACCAAAATCCGGACCGTGGTTGTGTAAACAGCTTTTTACGCCACGTAAGCGGAATAATTTCAAGGGCCAACAATATCCTCACTCGCATAGGGAAACACAATACAAGTATTGTTTCTAGGTATTCTGTGAGCTCGTGGTGTTTTCGAACGAGCCGGCTCAATAAGTGCGTCAGCGTATGCTTCAACGTGGCTCTCCCACGGGTGCGATCAAAAGGCCTAATAAATTTTAAATTTAAATGTAATTTTTTTATTCGGATTGGTAATCGAATCCAATACTTCTTGCTCCTATATAGATTAACACTCATCTTCGAGAACATATAAATGTAGTGACCTAACGTTGACTTCTTATGTATTATTTTTTATTACAGTCAGTATGAGTATACTTTTTCAGTGTCTGGCCAGTGCAGGTGTTCAGGCTCAACGTCCTCCCCCTCTTCCTCTCCACTTCCAGCTCCCCCATCTTCCTTCCCCTCTTCTTCCCACGCATCCTCCCACTGAGCTTGTACGCTGTCTGACCTACTCCATTGCTCTACTCTGTAATTAATTAGTATAGATTTATTCGGATATTCAATAACAATCCAGGAGAAATATGTTACAATTGTCAATAAAATAGAAAACCGTTTGTGTCTTAATTCATAGAACAACAGAACAAAGAATCATGTCGATCACGTAAGCTTAAAAAAATGTTAAAACCTGTAACGTTGATAAAAGATAATGAAAGTCATATAGACAATACATTTTTAAGTATAAATCCATAAGAAATAAAACTGTTATTAACTAGGGTTAAACTTAAGATTGAGTAGTTAAATGAAAAAGCTGACCTGCCGATCGCGGGGTCATCGGCGGCTGCTGCCAGTGCTATAGCGTGAAGTGAGGCTAAGCCGCGGGCACTGCGATCCGGAGGAATAAGGCCGCGTGCACACACAGCACCGCCGGACAAACGCAGCCTGCGACAGAGGCCGCGACGGGAACCGCTGCCAACCTCCACGCACTCGCTGCATTCACATCAATAAAATAGTTAATCCTTCACTGTCGCACACACACATGGCACCAGTGAATGTCAATCTTTGGTTACTTGTTTCATCATCAGCCTATTAAGTCCACTGCTGGACCGCTCCCAAAGTCGCGCATCTATTGCGATCTGGATCCAGCGTTTGCCCGCGACCTTCATAAGATAGTCTTTCCATAGAGGGACGTCTCACTCTGTGTTTTCCGGTACGCGGTTGCCACTCGAGAACTTTTCTTCCACATCGGTTGTCGGTTCGTCGAGCGATGTGGCCAGCCCATTGCTAGTTCAACTTACTAATATGTCGGGCAATGTCGGTTACTTAGTTTTGCTGTACATAACCTCATTTCTGATTTTATCTCACAGCGAGATTCCGAGCATTGCCCACTCCATAGCTCACTGAGCCGCTGTGAACTTCTCCATCAGGTCCATCGTAAACGACCACGTTTCAAGTTACTTATTTACTATTTCTCTATTTACATATTTTTGCTTTTTAAAACATCACCGCTTCCATTTTACACAAAAGATTTAAGGAACAATAAGCACATTAAAAAAATCAACGATTGTTTTTGAAAATATTATTTGCACTGTTATATATTATAACCAATAACACAATAAACAAGCTATTTTGTACTTACTGTGTGATATATAAATGCTTAATATTTGCGACAATTCCCTTCCACTAATTAGATACAACTTAATAAAATCTTATTTTGAAGTAATTTACGTGATATAATGCTGTTTAATTCTGATTTGAAACTAGTTATTCTGAGTAAATATACCTCAATGAAACTGCATGTGGCAGCCTGACATCTAGTGTCCAAGCAAGAAGAGCTGTAAGCTGTGCACAAAATCCTATTGCAGCTGAAGCACGGTGTGCACCTACCAAACATGGAGCACTGTTCATACATACTTCCTTGTTTTGGGACACTGTAATAATATATAATTGTTAAAAATTATGTTTGTGAAAGTACTTAGTAGTGGTATTAAATGAAAACCAATAACTACTGGTCACCAGCAAGATAAATTATATTCAGGCTTTTCCAATAAAGGTTATTTGTAACAAATTAATATATATTAGTAAATATACAAATATATACCTGAGGACTGAATATGTAAGTCATCTCCATCAACGTCAATATATGGAGCAACTATATGCAGCTGAGGTCTTGGTGGAGGTTCCTGTTCTCCACTATCTCCTACAAATTCCAGGTCTTCTATACTGTCACTAGAAAATAATATATCAAGGTATTAGGATAAATTTTATTATGTATCGCCATATCATATTACATAAAAAAATATTCAATTTAATAATATAATATTAAATTTACCTGGTATCATAGCTGATGTATACAGAGAAAATATATCTATTAAGCTGTCTTATTCTAGATCTGCGTATCTCAGCTAACCTTTGAGCTTGCTCGTTGTAATTGCTGATCTTTCTCTGTAGTTCAAATTGTTGATTTTGTGCATGTTCTCCTAAACTTGCAACTCTTTTTTGATATCTTGGCAACTTGAGCCTCAATTCCCTATTACTATTTATTAATTCAGTCTGTTTCTCTTTAAGAACAAGAATATTACTCTTGTGTTGAGCAATAGCTAAACGTATAAGCTCCATTTTATCTTTTGATCTTTTATTTTCAATAATTAGAATGTCTTGTTTTTGTTTAGGTGTGAGCAGAGATTCACAAAGCTTAGAAATGTGATCACAGTTTAATTTTAATGATGCAATTTTGGTTTGTTTCTCTACAAATCTGAAGAAAGAAAAACAATTTAATGAGTTTAAAAAACGAAAGGGTTAAGAATAAGTGAAATCATACCATACACCAATAACATATTAGTTGCATCATATTTATATTGTAATTAAATAAAGATGTATTAATTATAATAGAAATAATATTTTAGGTGATCTGCTGAATAAAATTCCTAGTTCCATGAGGTCCATAAAAAAGAATAATTATAATGTTAGCAAAACATTCAGAATCCTACCTCTCTGAATAAGGCATTGTTGAGTGAACAAAATTGCCATTTCTTAAACAATCTGCACAATAAAAATTTCTTTTTACAGTATAGCAAAGAGGGCATTTTGTATAATGTCCATCACTTTCGATAGAAGACACTTTAAAATCTCGTGGTGCTTCGTTCTCTGATAAACAACTCATAGCCATCGCGCACGCAAAAAATCAGTCTATAAAGATAAGTTATTTTGGATAACACTTCTCTTCTAATCTTTGATTTTAAAACTCAACATAAAATTCTGCCAGTAACAGCTGAGTTAACTTTGTGAAAGTACTTCGAAAATTGATGTTTGCATAATTATTGTTGATGATTTAATCTGGATTAAGTACATAAACTGATTTCGCAAGAAAATTAATTTTAGAAACTAGTCATCTATATCACTAGCATTTTATTTCTCAACTTATATTATTAAATCCAAACAGTTCTCCTGCGTGTTTTTGAATAAGTGAAAAATTAATAAAAAAAGACAAAGAAATTACAGCCTCTGTTTATAAGACCTATCCATATTCCATAGAGTAAAGTTGACTATATATTTCTATAATTGACATTGAGTGAAATTTGACAACTTTATCTGACAGATCCCACGGAACAACAATTTACCACAGATTACTAATAATCTGATACACGTACTAAATTATTGATTATTACAAATAATATGCGCGCGCCCTTAATTGGTTTCGCAGGATGAGGCAATTGACTATATATTTTAGTGTTTTTTTTAACTCAAAAGTAGCTTAATACACATTTTGATATTTAGTCGATATTATGCCACTAGCTGAAATGTTGTACATATAATTATTGTATTCTAATCCAGGATATATATTTTTGAGATTATAAAAAGATTTATCTTAAAAAATTAAATGGTTTGAATTTTATCAACACTATAAAAATGTTATTAGTTTATCTAACCTAACAATTTGAATATAAAACACTGAGCAAATCATAAAAAATGTCTCACGGCCATGCTATAATAATTACGATTTGTCAAAACGAGCTCTTTCTACTTAATTTGGGCTGTGTTTTTGTTAAAATCATGTTTAAAATGGACCACAGGCGTTCGTTAGTGGCCGTGATTGCGGCTTCGCTAATGGAATTAATAATTCACAACATCACATGGAAAAATTCGTACCGAGGTTTTCAAATGCTTAAAAATTATTTCAACTTTGAAATTGCTTAGATTTTTGTAGATGTATAATATTTAGATTATTATTTTTTATTTTGCACCACTACCTAGATGACTATAAATCAAATAAGGCAAAGAACAATATTTTTAGTAAATCATTAATTAAGTAGGTAAGTGCAAGCGGTTATTTATACCTAACAACATACAAAGCCGAGTATTAAGAAGTTGTTTCCTAGTTTTAGCTCTAACTGTTAATTAGGCCATTTCGAGCACCACATTATAATACGGCAGCCAGGTATATAATGCGTTTTAATTAAGCTGACTGAAACGAAGTGGTCAGGTAAGTCGCAACGCGAATTGCAATTATCTACGACGCTGCTGCAAAGACGACGCTTGTCAATTAAATGGTTTTAAATAAAAAAAAAACTATTTGTTTTAAAACTTTCCCATTTAAAATAAGAGCAAATTCTAGAATTACACCTACCGCGTTTATACGTTATAAAGAAGCTGTTTCTTTGTTTTCAATGCCTATTTTTGTTAATTTCTCTCTATGGTTGAATATTATCTATTATACGATTTAGAGTTGTGGCTATCTCTTTTTGTGATATCTAAAACCTTTTCTATTTATGACTTAATAACGAAAAGACTTTTTAAAATGTTTCAAATTCATGCTTTTATTCGTCAAATATATGTAATTAAATAAAGTACTAACGGTAATATGGAATACCATATTGCAGTTGTATGGCAAATGTAGCGAATAATATGATGGATAAAAGGAAAAGGACAATTGACACAAGTAGGCGATTTGGCGAGTATCCCCGGTACTGCGCCTTACCCAACTACATAAAAATGATTTACTATCAAGACTTATTAACCTGCATTAGGTTAGTCGGTCGTAAAAGAAAAAAAAATGTTTAAATAATTTAAATAAAAATCCACATCACTGATTTTTCTATTATAGATCTATTACACGCGTATATAAATCTTAAGGACAAAAAGTTTTCGATATTTTATAATATAAATGACTTAACATTTAAAATGAAAACGCAACGTATAATAATGAACATAAAAACTATTATAAGACGTTTGATATACCTACGTATATCCTTACTGGGCTTAAATATGAGCACTATATTATCAAAAAACTACGATGGCCGTAATGCGGTGCTTAAAATCCATAAGGATATTTAGTAAGTAGTATAATAGTAGTTAGTTCAAACTTCGTCGAGACATTTTATTGTTATTGAATATTTCCACTTGAAATCCGAGCAACTAAAATGTTATTATAATGAATTCATCTTTTAAGGAAGCGCAACCATTTGCGATTTGGTGCTTAACTTTTTGTTTGAGTTTGTGGTGTTTTTCTGTGTAGATAATAATTAAAGGTCGCCGCGAAAATATTAAACTTGAGTCAAAAGGGAAATTTTTACTTGTATTTAATTTATCAACAAACCTTTAAGGAACTAATTAAATAAATTAAATAGAATTATTATAAGCCAGTCCAATTATCTTTGGATTTTAAGATTAGCAGGATTTTACTGGTTGATCTATATTTAATGGTCGAATAGTCGCTCGCTTGTACGACTCCTTACTGTCAAGTACTTGTAAGGAGCATAAAAAAGTATTAAAAACTTGAACCGTCCGCTCTTAGCTTTTATTTGTTCAATTTCATTTAAAGTTAACAGCATAAGTGGATGGAACTCGCCTTTAATGTAATGCAGTAAATAAGATTGAATTTACATCCGCACTCGCCTTCTCCACTTTATGTACCTACTCTGCGGAAAATGGATAAACTTCTTTTGAATCTTTTATAATAATTCTTAATCCTATAACTTGACATTCGATGGACTCGGCAAAAAAAGATTAGTAAATTTTGTAGGTTTTAAATACCTTTTGATTTAATTGGAGTGTGACGATAGCTACATTAACAAATCTCTAAGAATTAAAAGCAATTTTTCATCTGAATTACCTGGATTTTATATTATTCTATAGCGGACAACAGAGGAGGTAGGTCTCCTATATTGTAAGAGAACACCGCCGCCCATGAACAACCGCGCCACAGTCCGTACATTGTATTGCTGGATTTTATGCCGCTTAAGCTGCACTTTTAAGGGCCTTCGACATCCTCACTCACTCTGCGAAACTCAGCACAAGTACTGTTTCACACTGAGAATTCTGTGAGCCCGTGGTATCACTTCGGACGAGCCGGCCCAATTAATGAGTCAGCATGGCTCTCACACAATTTCGTCGTTCCAAAACGAAAAAAAAGCGCTTTTTAAAGCTTTTTGTGCTGCGCACTACCACTCCATGGAACCAAACTTCCTGCCGAAGTATTTCTATAGTAATACGGCTTGATGACCGCCAAAAAAGAGCGTATCTATCCATGAAATGCCGGCAATTCACGCGAGGCCTTGTAAGGGCTAGGTATGTCCATGGTCGGAGGACCACTTATCCTAGTTGAGCATCCTGCTCATTTGCCACTGTTTCCATAAAAAAACAAGGCTTATAAATATCAAAATAATAATTTGATACTTTAAGATACAAAGTTTCAAAAGCAATAACTGGATATGCAGTGAAGTGTTACAAGGGTTAACACTTAACACAATATCTTATCGTCAGTTTGGACTATATAGCCATTAACTCACCCGAGCGATGTATCGATCAAGGTTCAAAGTTCGTACGTTGCGTCGCGAACACATTTAATCAACCTTCCGTTGCAAAATCGGTTCGTTTAATGGATGTGGCATTATGTCGATATTTATATATATGTAATAGCAAAGTAATTCATAAAAAAAACTATTTTGATTTCAAAACATAACCCTTAACTAGTGTATAATTTGTCCCAGTAGTGATAAAACCTTTTCAATTATGTAATAACTCAATTTGTAAAGCTTTACTAAAGTTTATGAAATAATAATAAATGAAGACAATAATATCTATTAAAAAAGTAAAAACTTACATTTAACTACACTAATTAAAGGTATTATATTTCCTAGTAATATAATATAACATTCATAATACCCATTAGACAAGTAAAATCATAGGTATGAAGTATCTAAATAGTTATAAATTCATATTTTAAATTATTGATCTGCAGTTCTCGTGGCCATGGAGAAGCTTAGAGTCACTCAGCGAGCTGTGGAAAGCGCAAAGAGAAAAAAATCAGAATTGTGGTTATCCGCAGACGAACTAAAGTATGTAACCCACATTGCCCGCCGTATTAGTAAGTTGAAATGGCAATTGACAATGATGGGGAGGAAAGATTCTCGAGTGGAGACCGCGTACCGGGAAACGCAGAGTAGGACGTCCCGCCACGCGATGGAAAGATGATCTCATGAAAGTCGCGTGCAACGGCTGGATCCAGGCCGCTCAAGTTCGCAATTATACGTTCTTTGAGGGAGGCATATGTCCAGCAGTGGTGTGGTGTGGTAATGATAGTATAGGTGTTGTATTGATAATGTTATTCCATTATTTATTATGCAAATAATTAAATGATTGCATGGTTTTGCCATATCCAGTATAATGGCGATATTCGCAGATATGGAAGCACTTTTCTTATTTCCTATCTGCGCCTGTTGTTAGAGCCCATCGTTACGATTCCATCTCGTCTCCCGCTGTCTGCTGCGAGCAAATAGTTATTTACCTTCATATTATTGCTGGCATTCTATCTTTAAATGCTTTCTTGTTCTGTAATCTTGATATTATAAATACCAGACAAACGGACTGGAGGAGATACTAGGATAAGCTGCTATACCTTTAAGAAAGAGTTTTAGGTCTAATTTGTTTAGAAATACTTCTGGAGGCAGTTGTTCCTACAGAGTGCTGTTGTGCGGCCGAAATTTCTCTATATAAAATTCAATTGTGGTAGAAATAACATCTTGGTGATATAAATTAAACTTCTGCGCGACCTATGATAAAATGTAGACACACTAGAAACTCGTAAGCAATCAAAGCTTTTTTCTTTTTATATTTATTTATTTCTAACAAATTTAAACAAAATCATAGTTATATATTTTGGTTATTGATAACATAAGTAAAATTGTTGTGGAATATTTATGATATATAATAAAAAACAAACAATGTATGCGTCCATAAGAATATTATAAATAGATGCCATTTACGGTCCAGTGATACCATCGTGAAATATAAAGAATTTTTTATGGCGACACTGTTTATGGAAATCCGGAAACAGTCGGCAGTCCCGAAGGGGCGGGGAGGGGAAAGGTGGTCCCACCCACGGTGATAATTTGGATAATTTCAACTTTATGCCCCACTGACAGTTTATTTTTGCCGTTGGCAATGTTTTAATTTCTCTTTGGAGTTGATTTTGATGATTTAACGAAATCACAGCTTGTAAATGTTTCGTAAGCCAACAGAAATATTCGTCATAGCCTAATTACAGCAAATTTTGGACACATAATATGTGCTCGTGAAACACTGCTTTTTCATTTGAACATTGTAAAGCCAAATACTGTTGTTCACTGTACAAATCTGCAGGTACTTACTTTGCTAGATGTTGTATTAAAGTCAAACATAATGTTGTAAACACAAAACTTTATAAAAGTTCTTAATTCAATAAATTACTAATATTGCAATTATTGTATTAATAATTTCAAGATTTTTCATGTTCTTTACAGTATCCAAGGTGTTGTGAGATGTTAATAAAATTTGTGTATTAGAGCTTCTAAATAATTTACTAGTTTTTTTATTAAAGGCCATATTAATATAAAATATAAAACAATAATTAAAACTGCAATAAATAAAATTAACTAATAGAACGTAAAAAATACTCAAAACGACATTAATATGTATTGGAATCCCTAGGCTTGCTGTGTCGTATGAAGACGAGTATGCGTAGAGGCAGCCTTTGACTGAAAAATATTATGATTCGTAGCGCGTCTCCGTTGAATTTGGGGCAAACCTTAAGGCTCTAATCTGCACCTGTCTCGGGGGATTACCGCCGATCTCCATTACTAAGAGCTATAAGCCTCACCTCAGATAAAAGATATTATCATTTTACAGCCCGTACCCGTGGCTTTTATTACTTGACAAGAGAACGCAACACGAGATGTTTCTAGTATAATCCCTGATAAAACCTTTTTCAGGTTTTTAATGGCAGAGATACACATTTTAATAGGTTTTCAGCGTGCTTTCGCAACTCATATGATAAATAAAAAGCATTGTAGCCACATTAAACACAATTATGGAGTCTAACACATACGTTACTTTACTGCACCTTTTTAGTCATGTTAATAACTTTCTTTATTGTTAGATAACATTTAACCCGAAATGGGTATAAAAAATTATCACAGTTTCTTTACTATTATATAAAAACAATGATAAATAAAACGTTTAAAAATTGATTATATTTAAACAAATAACATTTACAGAGAAGAAATTAACAATTGAGTCCTGTCATAAGCAGCCACGGGGAAAATTGAATTACGGTAAATAAAACATAAAAATTAAAATAAATTACAGGGATTCAGCTTGAAACTATTATTTTCTACGAACACTTGCCTATATATATGTATGTATATATATATATATATATATAGTATACAACATTAGTATGAAACCGGTTTGTGCGTGGCAGAACCATAACAAAGCATATATTAAGATGGCAGAGCCATGCTGACGTATTAATTGGACAGGCTCGTCCAAAGTGATACCACGGGCTCACATAATACTCAGCATGAAACGGTACATCGGTAAGCGAGTGAGGATATCGGAGGCTCTTAAAATATTATTCTTAAGCGGCGTAATAATCCGGCAACACAAATAAAACGTGTGCCGCGGTTGTCCATGGGTGACGGCGTCTACATAAAAGACCCACCGGATCCGTTGTCCGCAATATCATATAAAAGTTTTAATTTTTTATTACTTTGCAGTTATTTTAATTCTAATAATTTATACAAAAGCTCCGAATTGAAAAACAAGTGTCACCAAGGCTCCTAGATAAATACTCCAAGCTCGGACCGGTAAATATTCATATCATAGTATCCACTAGATGTTGTTGTGTTGGGTTAGTTGCTGAAGTATAATAGAGAAAATTATGTGAAGTTTTTTGTTCCAAATTGCAACAGAACATTTCTTTGGAAATTTGGTGTATATAATACGAGTATATTTACACGTTTACGTTTACACAGTAAGTTTTAAATAAAATTGTAGTCGTCCTTAAAACGATGCTTCTACTGTGTTTCGCTGAGTGAGTTGGGAAATCAGAGACTCATAAAATGCTGCTTAAGTGGCGTAAAACGCCGGCAGCACAATCAATACTCGGAGTGTGGCGCTGTTGTCCATGGGCGGCGGAGTTCTCATACTATATAGAACACCCGACTGCTCCGCTGTCCGCTATACCATAAAAAGCATTGCATCTATTTTCCATGAGATTTATATGTAATGAATACGTAGTAATTGATAGGAGGAATCTGCATTTTTATAAGATAGCCCACCAAGTATTATATATATATATATATATTTATATACTTTTTGTCATAAGTCAATTAGATCCGGGGAAGAGCATGCTGACGCACTAATTAGTCTGGCTCCTCGGAAGTGATTGCACGAGCTCACAAAATACTAGCCTGAAACAGTAATTCTAAAATATTTCGTTGTATGTGCATAACGAAGGCTCAAAAATTTTACGCATCAGAGGTGTAAAAAGCTTGCAACACAACTAAAGTTCGTAGTATGTCCATGGGTGGCGGTGCTTTCCCGCCGTTAACATGACTATGTTAACGGCGGTATGTATGTGGACTCACAAGGCCTATTGTCCGTTGTGTAATATTGGTATATAAAAAAATAAGCTTTTTTTCGGTAAAAATACGTATCATTTACAGCACTGACAACTCGTATTTATTCCTAAGCTCGCCTTCGCTGATATTGACATATTCACAGGCAGTCCCAATTTGTTTACAATTTTGTTATATAATACAGCAACAAGCGTTCATGACTCATGAATAATTTAATAAACTTCAGTGTTCAAAAATGATCAAAAATGCAGATTTTTACTTAATTTTTAGGATACTAGGTTGGAACTTAACCTCATAGAATTTTTCATTGTTTAAACTTACCAATCACATTTAGGACGAGCCGGCCCAATAAGTGCATCCGCATATGCTTCAGCATGGTTCTCCCACGGGTGAGAAAAATAATGAAACATTCAAGTGCGGTATACTTAGATGTTTGCGCTTCGTGATGGGATTAAATTATCTGCTTTTTCTATGTAAATTACTCGAAGTAAACTAAATTAGTTGAGACAGTCATGTGCAGTATATTTAATATGTGTGTGTGTGCATCTCTCGTGTTTGCTCTGCATTTAGCCGGGATTAAGCCGTGTGCACACAGCGCGCGTTGTTTGCTTTGATATCGAAATCGCGCCGTGTGAATGAGGCCTAGGTAATGAGTGTTTGTAATTATATTAATTGCTTTTACTAGGTCAGGTGTCTGGTTATTAGTTGCTGCCGATAATTGAGTTTCAGTTCAGCGAATAGAGTTATCAGGTATTAAATATTTCAGAACGAGGCATGTTCGCGTGATATATCGCAGGTATTTTACAGCAGCGGTGGGAATGTTGTATCATTGTATTCCCTGCGAAATCGTTTACATTCACACAACATTCTGTCATATATTTATAAATGCTTTATTGACATGTGCTTGGAAATATCCACCTAACGTTTATTTGTCATTTGTATTACATTGCCGTAATTATTAAGTCATCATCATCATTTCAGCCGTAAGACCTCCACTGCTGGACATAGGCCTTCCCCTTGGTCTTCCATGAATACCTGTCGGAGGCGACCTGCATCCAGCGTCTTCCGGCGACCTTTATAAGGTCGTCTGTCCACCTTG
>DWCF01003250.1:0-20344 GCA_018230265.1 Delias oraia | reverse complement strand
TTATAATTGTATTGTGCAAACATGACAATATTTAATAGAAACATGTAAGTCAGACTCGGTGGGTAGTGTAGCGGGCATAATGACGTCTGCCGAGTCTAGTAGTTAGATTATAAGTTGTAATTATCTTAAATATGAAAATATACAATTATATTTTTATTCAATGATAACTTTGAGTCAATGTTTTTTATTTGAAGACTTGTAGGTACCTACATGGTTATAAAAGACATTCATTAATTGAAAATGTTTCGGTTTACGGGTAGAAGAATTACGGCTATCTGGCGAGCCATACTAGTAAGAAAAAAATTGTTAAAGGTGGGCCTTGTTTGTATTATTATGTTAACTTTTTATGCTAATTGCTCTGTACTTCACGTTTATCGATATTTCGCATTCTATGCCTGTGGAAAAAGCATTTATTGTGCTATAGAAGTTAAGATATTTTCTTAGTGTTCCGTCTCTTTTTGCAATTATATATTCGTCTTTGGTAGAGAGTGACAGAATGTTTCAGAAGCTTTAAATTGAGTAAATTCAATGTTTAAATTATAATTTTTATAATTAAGCGGGTGGTATTTTTTCACAACATGACCTTTGTACATTTAGTTGTAGTGCTTTGAATTTGCAAGATTAAATTAATTGTTCGCCGTTGACCTCATCTCATAGTAATTAACATAGTAAGAACTGAAACCGCAATTGAACATACATGACGGGCCACATTGTGATTGTTTGAGTATCTAGACTTGATTTAGTGCCTAATCTTGACCGTTCTAATGTCATTTAATTCGTCTTTAACGATGTAACTTCTCCATCTTTATATTAAACGAAAATTCCACTAGGTTCTGTGAAAATGATAGTGCTTATGGTAAGAGATCACCATTGCCCATGGCCAATCGCGCCGCAATCCACGCTTTGGTTGCTCCTGGTAACGCTGCTTAACCTATTGGTTATATCCAAGTTAATCGCAGCAATCTGTAATCTTACTCACTTAGCAGAGTATAAGTACCTGCTATTTTACTCTAGTATTAAATATGTGGAGTCGTGTTATTACTCCAGACGACTTGAAGCAATGGATGCGCCATCATATACTTCAGAATGACTATTCTACGGATGAGGATTAAAACACTCGCTCAGTCACCGGAAGGCCCTTCCAAACGCCTTATTTATATATTTAAATACAAATTCCTTTCAGATCGGTCTTTGAACCTGGTACCAATGACGTCACGGTAGCTTATAAGACCGGCTCGGCCGTGAGGCTCCATTATTGTAGTTTGAGCAAACCATACATTTTTGTGATTTATATATAGCGCTTTATATACGGGACGCTTAAGGAACAATTGACGTTCCCTAATTGCTGTTGAAATCGCGTAAGATCCTCTCGACACTAGCATTTATTACGTTCTTAATTGGTTTCCGGGAAATTTATTACAATTCATTTTTCACGCTCGAGCTTGTACGGTACAAAGACGGATCCTTGGAGGATACAAGTGACCCCTCAAAGTTAATTAGTCGCTTTAAATTTCTGCCAATCTTCCCTCGCTCTCATCTTTTAATTTGTTTAATTATGTTTACGAAGAGGCCTAAGTTGATTGTAACATGAGAAGCCTAATGTGGGTACGTCAATTAATGTTTAATATAATTAGAACTATTAAAATCCCAACACAATTTGCATTATTTTGATAATTATTTAAAAAATATATTTCATATGCCAAAACCTGTAACAAATAAAAACTGCGATTTTTGTATTCAAACGAAATATTATTTTATATTAGCATAACATACCCCGTAACAAAAATATATTTATTTACCTAATGTTACGCCATTAAAGAGACAACAATTTAGATAAAACTAGGAGACTGCTCCGTTGTCCGCTATAGAATAAAAAGAGTTGCCTGCTATATCACGGACGAGATACATATGAATGTTCGATGCGTAACCCAATAGATCAGCTACTAAACACATTTATCGTATTGAATCCATAAATCAACTAGTCAGCCCCAATTTGCCAAGACTCGATTAACCTGCGCCCTTGTCAATAAAGTTTGAGATGTTATAAATCGATTTATTAGCGATTGCCAGTGAGGTGTCTTAAAACAGCTTATTATGTAATATTATTTGTAATATTGTAATTCAATCTATCTCTTATTTATATTATATAATAAAGAAATAATATATTCTATGTATTATATAATAAAGAAATCATTTGTAAAAACGTTTGATTATCGTATGAAAATTGAAAATATTTAGCCCAGGCAGAGCCATGCTGAAACATACATATATACCTATTGCCGCATCGATTGATACCTCCTGCTCAGATAATGTCTGTTGAAAGCAGTACTGTATGGTACTGTGTTTACATAAATGAATGAGGATATCGGAGTCCCGTGAAAATATGCTCAAGTGGCATAACCAAAGGACAGTTTGTTGTGCGATTGTACATGGACTTCTATAATCTAATAGAATAGAGAAAATTACCATGCTCCGCTTCCTGATATCCAATAAAAAAGGTGCATAGCATTAATCACTCCACCAATTACATTTTTGTTGTAAGATGCTAAGTCTAGTGTTAAGTTTTTACCACTGTGGTGAATATGGAAAGGGGAAATTATAATAATATTTTCCCCAGACACCTTATATTTTGTAATAAGCAAAGCTCCATCATGATTTTATATAATAAGATTTTAAATAGACAGTAAATTATAAGGCGTGGCATTCTATTAGTAAGTAATTGTTTCTTTGTGAAACGAAGTAGATGAACCCCTTTGAACCTTCAGTGGGGTATGAGCCGACAGAATTTCGAGTCTATGTTGGAAATTATTTCAGGGTAAGAAAAATATTTATTCTTGCAATAGACTCATATATGAAAGTTTACTGTATCTAATAAAATATATAAAATATACTAAATGTAATATATACTATAATATAATAAATAATATAGTACATAATATAATAAATAATAAATAAAAATAATAACTACAGATCCTAATGTTAATGTAAACACATATTACGTCCAGAATACTCAGCGTAAAACGATAGCTGTACTTGAAACGGTACTTATTCTGTGTTTCGCTGAGTGAGGATATCGGAGGCCTTTGAAATGTCGCTTAAGAGGCGTACAACGCCGGCAACACAACCAATGCGCGGGCTGTGGCGCGGTTTTCTATGGGCGGCGGTGTTCCATACAGGAGACCCACCTGCTCTGTTGTTCTCTATACCATAAAAAATATTATCGTATAATAAATTAAACCCTCCTTAGTTGAATGTTTTTTTCGGATCTAGGCGTGTTTGAGAATAGTGTAATTTTTAAGGTTTTAATCAATTACTTGTATGTTAGTACTGTAGGAAATAAATATATATTATTGACTCTTCTTATATTGGCAACTATCTAATTGTGCTTTTTTATAAATTGTTACAATAAAATTCATTAATTCAACATAAATTTAGATTGTTAAAACTTAATTAATAATTTCTGGTATTGCTTTCTATGCTTCATTACTACTGCAATGCACTAAATCTATTGATTGGAGAGCCTAGCGAATAGTGCTTGCTGTATAGAAACAGAACGACCTCCTGATTGCCGCACCTACGATCCAAATTCTTGACATTTTGATTCTACCTTGATGCATAAACCCAACTTTGTACTTAGATTATAAATTCCTCGGCTTCAATGGATACTTTGAGTTTTACAATCTATTTTTCCTTGCAAGGTTGAATTAATGTTTGTGGTTGCAAAGTAGAATCAATAAAAATGTACCCTTTTCCTTAATAAGTTACAATTTTATGAGTGAAGCGTGATTAATAGCGTGGTAGCTCTCTCGAATGCCAATATCATTCCAAATCAGCGCGTAATATTAAGACCTTTCTCCCTCTAATGAGTTTATTTTTTTATTATAACTGAATGAATCAACAGTTCTATAGTTGGCTTTATTTATTAAGTTGCTTTATTCACGATTTAAATCTACATTTACATTTCTTGTATCTTGCCGTCTTCGTGAACAATCAAGTACATATTTTAAATGTCTATTATCTTAATACCTTCGTCTAAAATCTATATAAGGCCCTGTTAAGGATACGGCTGTCCATACGCGGAAGACCGCTTATCCTAGGTGAGCCTCCTGCTCTTTTATCACTATATCCATAAAAAAATCCATGTAAATAAGTAAGACATTGATATTCAAAGAGCGTATCGATTGAAGTACAGTGAAAATAAAATACGGGTTACGCCCATATGTTGCCTTAAAAGAGTCGAGATTCCCCATATGCAGATAGACGTAAAACTTGGTACACACACAGAAGTTTTAAACATCCCGACTTCTATATTTACAGTGTCTACCTTCCGTGGCTAATCAAGTCACGAAACTTTTACGTAGCTTTACGACTAGGCGTAATAGTGCTAACTCTAGCTTCCGGCCGGAAAAAGTTTTTAATGGATTGCGAATTTTATTATAGAGTTAACGTTTTAACTTTAGCGCCATCTGTTATTAATATCGAAACGTATTGAGAGCTTGTTGCACAAGTGTGGAGGGGGAAATTTTGCAATTTTCATATTTCAGCGGCTTTATAAAACATAGGAATAGTTTTTGCTCTAGCTAATGGAGTTGTTACCATGAAACATGCTTGTTAACATAGCTGCCTGATCAAAGTTTGTATCATTAAATTTTAATATATGTGACTAAAAGTGAAAGTATATTGATCCCTTTATTTATAGTCTAGTTGTGAGGTCTTTTCATCTGTTTTCATTTACTTCTATCTCGCAACTTAATTGCACACAGAATACTCAGCGTGAAATGGTAGTTGCACTTGAAACGGTACTACCGTGCTTCGCTGAGTGAGAGAGAATATGGAAGGCACATAAAAATGGCGCCTAAGCGGCGTAAAATGCCGGTAACACAACAAATGCGTAGACTGTGGCGCGGTTGTCCATGGTCGGCGTTGTTCTCTTACTATACAAAAGACCCACCCGCTCCGTTGGGCGTCCTCGGCGATTTATTTCCAATAATAATAAAGAGAACTATTTTCACCTGTATACCTTTTAAAACATATTTCTTTCGACTGAATACCATTTAGAAATTTATAAGTAAACAATGTAAAAATTGTTATATATGTCATAAATTATATTGTTTTGTCATTTTGGAGAGTCACAAATGGAAAAACATAGTTTTCATATGAAGTCTAAAATGAAGCGAAACCGAATTATGTGCTACGAAAAATGGTTACCCAAGTGCAATAAATCTATTTGAAAATGATTTTCTTAGTAAAGTTTCACTTAGATGCGATATTATCTTAAAAGCGACGAGAGCAAAAATATTATTGAAATTTTACTGTCGGGACTGTGTTAGTCAGTAGAGTGTTAGTCAGGAACTAGAGGTTGCTTTTTAGAAAAATATATAAGTCAAACAAATATATCGGTAATAATGTATTTAGCTTTTATATTATTATTAATATATTATACTTTAGTACTTTTACCAATTGTAGAACTTAATTATCTAAGTAACAGCTGCGATTGGGTATAATCTGTTGTTATAAGTTGCTGTAACTTCAAAATGTATTTTAATTGGTGAAACAATGCTATTCCGCGATCCTACTTTTGTTTCGCAGATATGGGCACGTTTATCATCTTAGATATGTAAGACATTCACTGCTGGACATAGGACTTCCCTTTGGAACTTCAAGGATACCTGTCGGAGGCGACATATATATATATATATATAATATAAATATATGTGTGTTTATATTCTTAATATAATAAATAATAAATAGATAATTATTCGACCATACTGTTTATAAAAATATTAATTTAAAGAAAGTTGATATCATATATCTATAATTTTTAATATTGATCTAAACTAGAGTTTTTTTTGTCCCATTTCTAGATAGCTATAAGTTGTAGCTAAAGTCTAACATATTACAAGTAATTTACATCTAACTATGTTTGCTACGTAGGCAAGATAACAGTGTGAATGGAAAAAATATAGGGCAACGCTTTAGTCATTGACCTGTTCTTCTATAAATGTCAGTGCTAAGGTCGATCGATGCCTTTGCACTGGCTTTTCAACTCATAAACAATATAAGCACAAAACTTCGTAGACATATAAAATAAGTTGAGCTCTGCTTTTGAAGAAATGGAGTGCAAAATTCGGGACAAATTATTTCACTGTCGATACGTAAGAGGTCATATTTTCTTCCAATTTCCATGAAAATACTCCGAGTTACAGACGCTACGTGGTTTAAATCTTTAAAGTAATTTTTATTATATTTTATTAATACTGTACTTTTTTAATTAATTAACAAATATAATTTGATTTTTTTAAAATGAGTAATACTGATGTCCATGCCATCTTTGAACACGACAAAGCCGTCTTAATTGATATTGTTGATAAATATGAAAAATGATTGTTTATTAGACATTCTAAAATATTACCATTAATTTTGATAGTTGGGAAAATGTAGCCTATATAATAATCCAGGGTGTCTGCAACCCCCGTACCTAATTTAAACTGAATTAACTTAATTTTAACTTTACTTAATAACTTAAACTTAACTTATAATTTTAACTTAATTTATCTGTATTGAACAAACCTGAAGATTTTGTTACAATTCTACGGTGCAATTCATGTTCTTGCATCGTATGATTGCAACTAAAAAATACTTTTATCAATTTTCTTTTTTATTGCAAATGTAATAATTTTATACAATTATTCTATAAGAACAACATAATATCCAAGAGATGTTTTATTTAAATATATGTACTCGGTCTTTTCCACCGCAAAATTATCGCTCACGAACCGACCATAAACACTCTTTCCCATTCCGTAAATGGTAGAGATAAGAGGCAAAGTCTGTTGCAGTTAAACGTTAAAGGCTTTATCGCCGTGATAATTATTTTGAGTGTTACCCTATTTTTATTGTATATTTGAAAACTGAGTTCGGCTAATGATTCGAGGTTACATCAAATGTCTATACATCCAAATATGTGTGCCTCCTCTTTAAAAAAAAATACTTTAAATGGATGTATTATAATAAAAAAACTATTTAAAATACTTAAACCCTTTACATTCTAGGTACTAAAACATTTTAGAAAGATTTAGATTTAGATTTTTTAGAATATTATTTTTATATTAAAAATCGTAAAAGGATTACTGTCGCCGATAGACAACCGGGCCGCAATTCATGTTTGGTTGTGTTGATGACTTTTTCGCCGCTTAAGAGGTAATCTAAACTAGGTTGTCTTCCGGTATTTTCACTTAGCGAAACACATTAACGCACTAATTGGGCCTGCTCGTCCGAAGTAATACCACAGACTCACAGATTACTCAGCGTGACCTTGAAATTAATCTGCTCAAGGGATGTAAAAAGCTGGCAATACAACTAAAACACGGATGCCGCTCCGTTGCACGCTATATCATAAAGAAAAATAATGTATATATATCTTAAAAAGAGCTACCAAACCGCAAAAATATTGTCCAAACAGAACCTTATTTTTAGTACCTTATCTATTCAAAGAATATCAAGGAAACCGAAGATCGTCATCGATTGAAGTTATACTTTTTATCAAACTGATGTCGAAATTCGATCTACGAATTTGACCCTCGGCCTCTCTGATTGATTACGTGTTTTATTTTATAGACAACCCTCTTCAACGCTTCTGCTACGTTTTATTGGCAAGATGAAACGGTCAATTGTAATCGTGAACGACTTTTTCGGTATTAAAATAAGTTTAATATACTTAAGTTTTAACAATTTATATTTCTAATTTCTTCGGTTTTTGGAAAACAGTATTTGTAATGTGTTTCGTTGAGTGAGTGAGGATATATGAGGCCCTTAAAGATACCGCTAAAAAGACGTTAAAAGCTGGCAACACACCACTATTTGCGTGGACCATCAATGCGCGGCCTATGGCGCGGTTGTCTATGGGTGGCAAAATTGTCTTACCATATAGGAGACTCACCTGCTCCGTTGTACGCTATATCACAAAAATATAAATATGCTTATTTACATAATTCAGTGGATGAAATTAGGCAATTAATTATGGAAATAATTCTTATATCAGTTTATATAAACAAGTAAGGTTGTTTACTTCTTCAATATGAAGAAAAAAAAATGAAAATCATTATTTGATAAAATTACACAATTTTCTACCGTAAAAAATTACAAATAATAATGGCAACACTCGACTGTGTGCCCCACCGCATGTGGTCTCTCATGCACACCTTTCAGACTACCAATAGTAAAAAACAAATAAAATGAGCAAAAAACAGGCAGAGGTGATGTTTGACAAAAAAAAAACAAACTTTCACTGTGTCAAATTTTTCGGATCAAAGGAAAAAACCAATTTAATAAAAATATTTATGTGATACTTCGTTTGATCTCGTTTAGAATTTTTATATTGCGTGACTCAGTAAGGTTTTTAATATTCACAAACAAGAAATCAAGAGCACCGATGTCTCTTTATCTGATAACTGGAATCAAATTGTATAATCCAAGAAACATATTAATAAGATCTTACATAGTACTTAAATTACAGTGACATTTTATTTTCTGGAAGGCTTTGACTGTGGCCGGGCGAGTGTTGTAATACCCTCGTATTTATGGGAGAGCTATGTTGAAGCTAATGCTTACGTAATAATGGGGCCGGCGCGTCCGAAGTTTTACCACGGGCTCACAGAATACTCAACGTAAAATGATAGTGATTTCAAGAAACGGTGCTTTTACTGTGTTTCGCTGAGGCCCTTAAAAATTCCGCTTAAGTGGAGTAAAAACTCTGCAACACAATCAATGCACAAACTGTGGCGCATTTGTTCATGCGTGGTGGTGTTCTCATACCCACCTGCTCCGTTATCTGCTGTACCTGTAAAAATTGGCTTATTAAATCTCAATATTATAATTCAAAACCACAAAAGTATATCTTAAATTATTGTATATATTTGGCACCACACGAGCAGTATAATTCATCGAAGGTCGGATATTGGGGTCATGCAATATATTTGAGAACGATGGACAATGATTCATGTATGTATATCTCTAAATCCCTGTATTGAATGGAATTGATTCCGGAGTTTAATGACTTACAAACACAGGCAAAAAGGAATTATAGGTTTAGGAGATCTACTATCCAATTTAAACCTTAGGCAATGTAATAAAGTGAATTTTATTTTAGAAATAAAGTTAAGACTGAATTTATATCTACATTGTTTGGTTTCGCGACCTTATCTTAATAAAATCTGAGAGCAAACACTAACCGAATCTCACATGGACTTATATCTATAAATCTGTTTAAATAGATTCTTTCGTAGATCGCTTTGAGTCTTATCGTTCTAACTGAAAATAAAATTATTCTTGAGTTGTAATGTATTGTATTGATATTACAAATATGACATCTAGATTGTCGACGAAAAGACGTAAACAATGTAGACAATCGAAACGAAAGGTTTCAGACTGGTTTAAGACTGTAATCGCTTTATATCTCTTTGGATAAGACTAAAAATGTATAAACTATAAAAAATTTAATTAAAAGTAAGAATCATTTACATTATGATAGTATAATAAATTTAAAAAATGCTGCTAAAGAAACTAATTTGTAGATAAGGATTCATATTTCGTAGAGTTATATTCAAAAAGTAACCGAGGTTTCGCAAAATTAAGCAATCATCTCATAAGATTTAGTAATTACGTATTATTTCTGTATCTTGAAAAATATCCATCGGTATTCACAGTGACTCTTTAGTTTTAGAAAACGGACGTTTTTTTTATTCTATAGCGGACAACGGAGCAGCGGCAACGGTCTCCTATATGGTAAGAGAACACCGCCGCCCATGAAAAACCGCGCCACATTTCGCGCATTGCTTGTGTTATGGTGGCCAACGCTATCCTCACTCACTATATGAAGCACTGTACAAGTACCGTTTCACGCTGACTATTCTATGAGCCCGTGGTATCACTTCGGACTACCCTTCGTAATTAGTGCGTCAGCATATGCTTCAGCGTGACACTCCCACAGGTGTTAATATCGAGTATTAAGACATTCACCCGGCCATTGTCAAGTCCTTCCAGAAACTAAATAAATTATAAATTAAATTATAACTGTCCGGACCGGGATTTAAACCCGATACCTCTTGCTTCATTGCTCCATTGCTTGTACATTTTTAAAACTATTAATATAAGCTTCGATAAGAAGAAATGTAACAAGAATAAAAAGTATCGATGTGACATGTTTGTTATCGTCAATTTTAAAATTTTTAATACAATTTTTAGATATAACTGACAAAATGTTTAAAAATTTTGCTATTTTGAATTTTATAAAAATAATCTAATTAAAGTTTTTTTCAACAAATTTTCTTGGAAGTAACGAAAGTTTTTCCAAACTCACACAAGCGGTTTTTATGAAATATTAAATCTAGGGATTTTTCATCTAAAGGTTTTTTGAATTTCGTTACCCACTTTAAATTTCCAATCTATTCGTAGTAAAATATTGTTTGGAGTTTTTAAGTTAAACTTTTGCCAACAGAAATACTCCTTTATTATGCATGAAATCTTTAACATTTTACTAACTTCACTGTTTTAACGATGTTAAAAATTCTTTAAATTTTGTTGGTGTCTCCAATATCACTCAATAAAATTATCTTCTGTTAACTTTCTATTTCAATAACAAAGATATTTATTAGACCTTTAATTTCGTTTTATTTATGAAATTGTTATTTAAAATATCACCACCTCTTTGTTTTTTTTGTAAACTAAGTTATTTTGATCTTAAAATACTTATATTGCCAACTCTTGAGATCATATGTTATTTCGCATACTATGCAAAATTATTTTTGCCCTTGCTATAATTACTTTTTTCTTTATCATAATGTTTTAGTACTAGTATTAATATATGGTTTTAATAATTGGAATTACTTTGGGATTTATTGAAATTAATTTTTTTAGCCATTACATTTAAGCTGACAGTGCACCCTCGCCGCGATCCAACTGGGCCTAAAGATTTCCGTAGGAGGCGGTTCATTTATCTTATCGTTTTATAATAAAAAATATATAAACCGAAATCGTATCAAAGGCTTTGTACTATTCGATTTATTCCGAGTTTAAAACTCGGGACCTATTTCAAAATCATTGTACCCACGGATAGATGTAAAAGTTGATGAAATTGATAACGGTTATATCCTGTGTCAGTCATCACTAACAAGAATGACGAGGGTTTTTCGTTACAAAAGAGCGGAATTTATATTAAATCAAATATTATTGGCCGCGGTTGCGAGTAGTTTTTGTATAAAAATATGATGAAAGTGAATTTTTCTCATCTAGACACTGGTGAAAATTTATGTAAGAATCAAATTTCAAATTCTTAAATATATACTATGTAATGGGTTGAATATAATGGCTCCTTTTTGTAATAAGCTTAAGCTTTTGAGTAAAGTACATGTCTATAAAAATAAATAAATTGTATTTATTTTTATAATTCGAATGGATTCGAGAAAGGTATTTGAGTGAAACAGCATTTTTAAAACATACCACTCCGGCGTATCTACTGTGAGAAATTTCGACTTTACATCTAATATTAAGACACAATCCCAGTAAATGCTAAGCCCTTCCAGAGACCAAACCATAACAATTAATTGAACATTTACATTCGGATCGGGGATCGAACCCAAAAACCCTCGCTACGTACATAGATACCTCTAGCCTCAGTTGAGCCACGGGTATATTGTCGGCCTATTAAAATGCGTACTCCATTCTTCTACGGATATTAAAAACATATATATTAGAAGCTTTGTGATTTAACTGGTAATTGTTAGCCTAGCCTTTGTTTTAAATGTCAGCATACATCGAAGGCATTGTTTGATTATCGTCGAATCTTCAGTGTACCGTAAAGACACAATGGCCCTTTCTCGCTCGGAAACCTTGGACCTCACTGGCTTTTTAATTACTCTGACAGTTCGTGCTAAATACGCAAAGGATTGTAAACATACACCAGTTAGCTACACTTCCATTAATCAAAGTCAATATCTAGATTTACATAACCGAAAGAAACGAGACCGTTGTAAAAGTTATTGTCTATGCGAACGTTTTTATGTTTGGCTTATTTACTTTATGCATATGAATTGTATAAAAAACTAATGGAATTAAAAAAATTCTAAATATAAATTATTTTTACGTATTTTGCATCCATGGGAGAGCCATGGTGAAGCATATGCTGACACACTAATTGGGCCGGCTCGTCCGAAATCGTACCACGGGCTCACAGAATAGTCAGCGTGAAACGGTACTTATACTATGTTTCGCAGAGTGAGTGAGAATATCGGAGGCCCTTAAAAATCCGATTAAATGGCGTAAAAAAAGCCGGCTAATACAACCAATGCGCGGACTGTGGCGGTTGTCCTTGGGCGGCGGTGTTCTCTTACCATATATGAGACCCACTTGCTCCGTTGTCCGCTATACTATAAAACGTAATATCTTAAACGTCTGCCAGCAAAAAGTTCTCTGATTACATTGGGTTCTAAAAAGCATCACAGTTTTGTTTTGCGGTAATTACTCTTCTATTAAACCTTGGTAGGAATTTATCACTTAGTTAATTAAAACTTTTAATTCCTCTGTTGCAATGAGTGTTCCAAATGGTTCGTTGCGAGCTAATGTTTTTGGCAACTGTTTTGAATTAAATGCCCCTAATTTTTAGTGGAGAAAACCTTGTAGTACAATCTTTCAAGTATATTTATTTAGGCAGGCCGGTACTCTTATGGTAACATTACCGCCGTCCACGTACGACTGCGCTACAATCCTCGCTTTGGTTGTGTTGTCGTCCTTTTATCACAACTTCACTCGTTCAAAGAAACACAGTACAAGTACTGTTTCGCGATGGTATTCTGTGAGCCCGTGGTGTCACTATGGACGGACCCGTCCAATTAGTGCGTCAGCATGACTTTCGTGCGGGTAAGACAGTGTTAACTCTCCCTGCCTATTAAATTGGATTTTTTTGTTATTCGGATCGAGGATCGAACCCGATACCTCTTATCTTCGTGGTAGGCGTAGCTACGAAGCTCTCAAAATGTTTTAGCATGTCTCTCTCATAGGTAAGATAGTGTTTAAACTCTACCGACCACTGTAACAACCTTAAAACATTATTTAACTATATATTTAGTTTATTACATATATGATTAATAAACGCGTCTTTTTATATACCTATATGTGTGAATATGTATTATAATTTACGCTAAGAAACGTTTTCTCAAACAAATCTGTATGCAGATATCTTTTGGCACGTAGCCAAAGCCGATGTCATATTGGCCGGACTAAAGGCTTTAAATTATTAAGATTATATACTTCGCTTGTTGAAATAATATTTACCCGTCTGCAAAAACACCGAACTAATTTGTCCGTCTGCGTAGCTCAGAGAATTGCACAGCAGTTAGTTCAATTTTGTAGTAAAGAAGGTGCTTTTGAAATGTCACATAAGTTACATAGAATGTAACCTTTAATACAATACAAGCAATTTTTTTATTTCGGTGGTAGGTACATTAGTGTGTATAATTGTTTATTTTTATATATACCAAAAAAGGTACTATTTTCGATTGTTTTCATTAGACATCGGTTGTAAATACATAGTTGAAGAGTAAATTGTATAAAATTGATAAAAGTTTTACAAATGGAAGTCCAAGGGGGAGGCCTATGTCCAGCAGTGGACTTTATACGGCTTAAATGATGATGATGATGATACAAAATATATTTTATTACTGTATATTAGAGATAAAATTTAAAGTCTTTAAAATTAAATTTTATAAAAATATGTGTTAGGACCTACCTTTGGGCACAGTAATTTTAGATATTATCAGATTTAGTAAAATTGAATAAAGTTTGCACAACACATAATAATATGAAATTTATCCTATTATAACAATACTTTTGTTAGGGATTGTATTAAAAAAAGAGAATATCATATTTAAGCAAAAATTATGTTATTAAAATCTGGGTATTTTTTTCTAATAGGTACAAGATATTTAGTTTCATATTTGCTTAACTTTTTTAACAGAACAAATTTAGTTTTGTTTTATCTTGCTATAAGCTTGCATTTTTCTCTAAATGCGTGGATAAATAGGTATAATAATACGTCCGAAATGAGTGCTTCGAGTAAAAACTAGTTGTTAGAGGGAATTTGAACAAATAATTCTTTCATTTTCCATAGAATCCTGACGTATAAAGTGAAACTACATTCCTTCGTCTTCGTCTTACAAATTAAATGGCACCCCAATTACACACGACGCCATCAAATGCCGTTAAACTCCGGCTACATAGAGATAGTACATACACTGCTTTATTAATGAGAGTTTAGAAGTTCGTACACCCATCCAATCTCGCAAAACATCTTAATTACTAACATTTATATGCAAGTGGTTGATGCCCTAAAATTTTGATTGTGGTAACGGGCTTCAAGTTATTAAAAATTAAATTAGCTTTCAATGAATTCCATACGTATTAAAGAAACGCAATGTTAAAAGAACGTACCTATCCATAAAAAGCCGGCAACGCACCCGCGGTTCAGCAAGGGCTTGCAGTGTCTATAGATGGTGGATCGTTTATTCTAGATAAGGCCTGCCCGTTCGTCTCCCTTTTTAATAAAAATAAATAAACATTACGGAGTATATAGTATTAAAATTGTTTGTAACTTATAGCTAATTTAAATAAAATAATAACATTTATCAGTTATTTTTTAAAAATTTAAAAGTCGCTGTACTAATTATCAAAGAATAATAACCATACGATAAAGAAGAGAAATAACATTAAAAAGCCCTTCTACGTTTTGTAAATCTGATATATATTATTCAAAAATAATCAAAACATCATCTTATGAACATAACGTATTCTATGTTTTTAAAATGCTTATGAACGCGTCCAAATTCGAAAAGAACGGTCAAGTAACTCAGACCATATATAGAAATTTATATTTAAAACTGGTGCAAATTATATTCCCATGTATAATTTAAAAAATCAACATTAATTATTATTTGCCGTGGGAGAGCCATGCTGAAGCAAATGCTAACGCACAAATATGGGCCGGGTCGTCCAAATGATACCACATGCTCACAGAATAGTCAGCGTGAAATGGTAGTTGTACTTGAGACGGTACTTCTACTGTGTTTCGCTGAGTGAGCGAGTAAAAACCCGGCAATACCATCAATGGGCGGACTGTAGTGGTTGTCTATGGGCGGTGGTGTTCTCTTATCATATAGGAGAGCCACTTGCCCCGTGATCCACTATATCATAAATAGTTATATTTCATTCTTTACTAGTTACTTTACGTTTTTTAAGATAACTAGTAAAATTAGTAACTGTAGCACGCTATTGAATGATTGATTAGTCTGCCGTTGGTACCTATGAAAATATCAGTAATGCCTGCTCCGGACACATCGCGATAAACATTCTAACTTAGTCGTTCGATTCGTTCGAAGCTTTGCGATCGCGTTGCTGTGAATACTCGGTTACCCACATCTGTATTACGCAAATATTTGTGTTATCGCGATGCGTAGCTGCATAAGCTCAAGCATAAGCCGTAACTACAAGCAAATGTGTACATTAAAATATTATAAGCGAGGCTCGTAGTGTCTTCCACACATATAATTACTACTTACGTTGAGAATAGCAATCGAAAACAATGAGGCAGCTTAGACTAAGTTCTTGATTTAAAGTACCATAATTAATCCTTTTGTCCGCCACAACTTGAGAAATTCCAACTCTTGAAAGCTTGATTCACGATTCGAAAAGTTAGTCTCCGACTCTCACCTACCCTACTAAAATTGAAATTACTTAAAATTAAATTATTACCAATGAAGAAGTTACGTCTGTTAACTTTTAAATGCTCCAATGAGGGAATTAAATACTATGTTTATATGAAAAAAATATTAAAATTGTAATTTTGTTAGAATTTATTTTTATAAAATATTATATACCACGAAGGCAAAAACACTTTCTTAGACATTAATTTGGCAGGTTCACAGAATATCAGCGTTAAATACCGAGTTTCGCTGAGTGAGCATATCGAGGGCACAGAGTTGTACCGTTCATCATCATCATCATCATTTCAGCCGTAGGACGTCTACTGCTAGACATAGGCCTCTCATTTGGCCCTCATTTCATTGTGGGTGTTTGCCATAAGCGCCACCTTTTTCAGGCGGGTTAGCGATCGCAGTTAGGCTTTATATATACCTTTATAGGGTTATACCGTCAATGCGGAGTAATAGTTCGGTTTTCCATTGGCGATTAAGATCTCTCAACACTAGACCTGACCCGTTTTCATATTAATAATTTGATTAAAACTACCTTCCAATATTTTATCCTATTTTGCATTTTATTCCTTACAAATAAAACATCGTAAAAAGTATAGGAAAATACAAATTTTCCTCTCTATTAGAGATTAGATTAGATGGAATAAAGGGGCACCGGATTAATGGAGGTCTTATTACAGCCACCTTTTCGTGTTTCAGTATTTTTTGTGAAAGGGTCACAGATTATGTAACCTTGTATTTACTATATAGATTCAGTGATACCAATGCAATTCTAGTTTTGATATTACAAAATTTAACGATAGCTTATATTATTTATCGGTGTATAATGTATTTTACTAACTGTAATTACAAGACTTATTAATTCAAATACACAATAAATAGGCAAATCGAATTAGATCCCTATAAGCATTTATTGCAAAGAACTTAAATAATTTTCAGACTAAAATATACAGTAGACAAATGTTTAAAGCATATACTGGTACGATAATTACGTCCGGAGTGGAACCATGGCTCACAGACAACCAGCTTGAATAGAAATAGTACTTGTCTTATGTTTCGTTTGTGAGAATAAGCCAGCAACACAGCTGAAACGAATCGTACAGGTATCCATTTTTTTATCATCAGAAGATCATTTATTACTTGATCCAATTCTTAACTGTCAGCTGTATAAATTATATGAAAAACGATTTATATTTGAATTGTCTAGTGTCTAGGTTATATGATACAAAAATAATCACGACATTGTAAATATATTTACTTTGCGGTCCGCGTTCATTTAATAACATTTCTATTTGTGGATGATATAGAATACCCTACGTACTTGTAATGTGTTGCGTCTCAAAATATGACAAAGTATTATATGATGTAGTCACGTCCAAGAACCTCATCATATGGGACAACATATTAATGTTTTATATGTAATATGCTGTATATTCAATAAATGACATTCTTAGCGATTTATATATATGAAATTAATTTACAGTGCTACTAAATATTAGATCTTTAGATATGAAATTGGGTAGCTTTCAAGGTTTTTCACCCTCCTAATCTTATACGAGTTGACTAAAATAGTTTCCATACAAATATTTTTTTTAATTCAATAGCAGACAACGTAGCAGGTGGGTCACCTATATGGTAAGAGGATATCGCCGTCCTTGAACAACCGCATCATTTCCACGTATTGGCTCGTCCGAAGTAATACCAAAGGCTCACAGAATGCTCAGCGTGAAACGGTACTTGTACTATGTTTCGCAGTGTGAGTGAAGGTATCGAAGGCCTTTAAAAGTGCAGCTTAAGCGGCGTAAGAGGCCGGTAACACAACCAATGCGCAAAGTGTGGCGGGGTTGTCCATGAACGGCGGTGTTCTCTTACCATATAGGAGACCCACCTGCTCCGTTGTCCGCTATAATATTTAAAAAAAAATAAAGTGAGCTTTTAAATCTTGGATTATAATATTGATGTGTTAGTAAATTTCCCTAACAAACTTACAAACATCTTACGATTAACTAACAAATAAACAATACATTTTTAATATAGCTATTGTTCACCGATGATAGTAGTGTAGCTTTTGGTGTAACAATTTTCCAAATTCGTGTCAATTGGTTTCGGACCCCATTCAAACAAGCAATTCATTCCTCTGTAATATTAGTATAGGCTACACGTTAAATGAATGTCTTATAATGCGGTTGTTCTATCGAAATTATTATTGAATTATTGAATGAATAAATTATTGTTACTAGAATTACAAAGATCGTTACAATTCGTTACCTTGTAAATTTATGACTCGCTCTCGATCGGATACGTAGCATTGAGGATGCGAACATAGACGGAATAGTAAATCTTGTGTCGCTAGGGACTAATATGCTGCAAAATACGAGTGAGAGGTTTCACAAGACACTCGGCTCGAATGCAATTAAAAGTTTTTTATAGTATGTGCGCTCACAGATTAGCGGTTTTTTATATTTCAATATGTTTACCCTTATATATATTTTATTCTATAGTGTACAACCGCAGGTGGGTCTCTTATTTGGTAAGAGAACACCGCCGCCCATGAACAACTGCGCCGCAGTTCTCGCATTGGTTGTGTTGCCGGCTTTTATGCCGCTTCTGCGACCACAGTTAAATATGTAAAATAATGTTAACGAAATAACAAGCTTCCAAGATATATTTTATATTATGACCTTGAATGTTTCATTTCAAGGACTATCGCTAAAAACTTTCAGAATATTGTAAAATTAGTGTGATGCGGGTACCAACACTAACTTTCATACTTAATAAACTGAGATTCATGAATGTTAAAGTATATACTCCCACACTTATAAGATTAAAATATACACTGTTAGAGATATATCCTAATATAGTAATAATATCAGAGAATACTCAGCGTGAAACGGTACTTGTATTGAGTTTCACAGAGTGAGTTAGGATATCGCAGGCCCTTTGAAAGCGCCGCTTAAGCGGCGTAAAAAGCCGGCAACACTACGAATGCGAGGACTCTGGTGCGGTTGTTCATGGGCGGCGGTGTTCTCTAACCATATAGGAGACTCTCCTACCCCGTTGCTATAAAATAGAATAAAAAAAATCTTAGTTACGAAAGCATAAGGATATTCTTTATGTAATGAATCTCGTGTTACTAAATCATTAGCATTTAACACTTATAAAATATATTTCGCCTTCATTTAGAATAACAAACATGACATGAAGTGGAAAATTGCTTTATTAATTTTTACGATGTAGCGTAAAGTACAATTAATCATAAATGCAATAGTTTTCAACAATCAAAATGAATTATGTTCAATATTTTTCCATTTGTAAAAATACGTTTATCTCAATAATAAAAAAAGGTATATTAAAGCAAAGATACGTAATAGCATATTTGTTTTGTTACTGCAGTACCTTTTAAAATTTATTACGTGCTTTCCGCTGAGAATAAAAGCTAAATTTGAATGTGGGTAGCTTTTTTAATATTCCCAAGTGCTGTGTCCGCTTTCAGAGTTATCGCATTAATCTTTTCCTTATTAGGGACATACTGATGCTCGCAACTTTGCTGCGTCAGACGTTATTGTATAATAATATCCATTCGTCTTTGTCTGTGTTAGTGTCTAAATGATTCGATCTATGAAGTTTGGCCTCATACGCAGTACATATTACATCCGGCTCTGAGCTGCCAAATATCAGCTTCTTCCTGTATATCGAATTGGGCTTTGAATGCCTCGAATCGTTGACAACCAGATCCTTTCTGATCAGCTTGGCTCTGGTGTTGCGTAGAGATGTTAATTCTCTCACCATATTCTATCGAATTTATCACGGGCGATGTTGTGAGTAGCAGTTTGGATTAATACCTGCTGCTGAATTTCATCATCGAACACAGAGACATAATTAAAAATATGATCCATATCGTCTCGATGTTTGTCGTTCTATACTAAGTAAGCTTTATAACTAAGTAAATTCATAACAACTATAGTATATTCAAAATTACAACATATGAATTATGGTGTTAAACTAATATTTTTTTAGTAAATAATTCTAAAACGTATATTTTCTATTAAGTAATTTATATTTAAACATTGTTTTCTCTTATTTACAGGTACGCAAACTTTCTTGACATTTCGAGATAATAACTTGTAAGTAATAACTAAATTTAACGGCTGCGCTTTCCGTGCTGTGATTCCCCAAATTATACTCATTGTCCGCGAATCATTTTCTTTCAATAACGCCATCTATTGCCAGCTATCGAAAGCTATGTAGATGGCGCTAAGATTTTATAATTTCAACGCTATCGTCATAGCATTGCTTTAAGCGCCATCTAGGCTCTCTAGCCGACACGTTGAGGTTATCGGAAGATTTCAGTTGGTTTCAGCATTGTGATGCTATTTATAGATGGCAGTAAGACTAAATTTCACTAGGAGCGCAGTTGAATATTAATAATATCCATTAAGCTGTCAGGGCTGCATACAGCGAGTAGTTCATTCAAAAAATATATACAGTGTAAACTCCATGTAACGTCCCTCGATTTAACGACAAACTCCCTAAAGCGTCGAAATCAATTGGTTTTAGTTGGTTTAGCTTGTCTTCCATCCACCTTT
>DWCF01003249.1:0-20345 GCA_018230265.1 Delias oraia | reverse complement strand
TTAAAAAAAAATGAATTATAGAATTAACAGCAATTTGAATATTAAAAAACTGTCTTTTTTATAATAGTTAATGCTCTTAAATGACGAGGTATAAAATTCTATAGTATACAGTAGAAAGGGATAAAGACAGACTTTATCACTTTAAATTTTCCTCAAGCTCTATATCGTTAGCTTCATTCTGTTAAATAATCTTACTGACAATGATATTGCACAAAATAATTTAATAAACGTGTTTAGTAGATAATATTCTTACAGTCTTATAACTTATAAATTCGTTAATTGAATATGTTTTATTTTTAAATGAGATTAATTTTTAATAAATAGTTAGTTTTTAAAAATTATTTTAAGTGTACAATACCAACTTTACCGCACTTGTCGAGTAAAACATTAATTTTATATTATATAGAGCAGAAATATATGTTAAGTCTTTATCATATAATTACTTTTAGAATTTTTTTAAATATAAAATTAATTACTAACGTTTTTAAGTAGCAGTTACATTTTTTTTAAACGTAAAAGGTTACTAAACCTATCATTAGTGCGCGAAAATGTGTATTTCCATGAAAAGCCGGGGACACATCGCTACAAACAGGCAGCTTTAATTAGTCCACCGCCTAGATTCGTTATCGTTCTATCCTACACTGTACAGGATGATTAAAATCATATGTACTTACCCATATTTTAAAAATTTACTATCTTGATAAGATTCTTTACTTTTTTCACCAACAAAAAATCTGAGAAAGTTTTTTACTACGTCACCGTCCGTGCTGGTAAGATTAATGGTATTTGAAAGGGTGAGAGGGTTATTTCAAATTTTTATTTTATTCAAGTTATTATAGCTTTAAAATTAACCAATCTAATTTATTGATAAACATATATAATGTATATGGTATGTTATACCCTGCCCGAGATATGCCCGTGGAAGACCCATGCTGAAGCATTTGCGGATTCACTCATCGGATGTACCACGAGCTCACAGAATACTTAGCCTGAAACGGTACTTGTACTGTGTTTCGCAAAGTCAGTGAGATATTGCATTCCCTTAAGGGTTTCGCCAAAGCGACGTACAAAGACGGGAACACAACCAATGCGCGGACTGTGGTGCGGTTGTTCATGGGCGGCGGTGTTCTTTTACCACATTTTTACCATATTTGATATTTTTTCTAATTAATTATATAATTTATTAAAAAAAATAATACAATCGACATCTTAAAATAATATTATACGTTTAATATTGCTTTTAAATGTGTAAAATATGCGCCTATGTAATCGTTATAGAATTCATTTCTCCGCTACATCCCGTATGATGTCATTTGGGGCTCATACGATACGTGCGGTAGTTCGCAGCCTCGAGCTCTCATTAAGGGCGAAACGTCATAATATTGCATTAATAGACGTCGTTAGAGACCTCACTATCAATAACCTATGCGTTTTAATGACGTACCTCTTCTAACATAAACATTTACTAACTAAACATTACTTACATTTCAGTAAGGAACATATATTTATAAAATTTGTTGCTACCAATGTATTTACACTAACAGCACTGCTTCAAATCATCATCATCATCAATTCAGCTGTAGGACGTCCACTGCTGGACATAGGCGGGGTGACTTCGGAGCTTCATGCATACCTGTCGGAGGCGACCTGCTTTGTCATCTTCCGGTGACCTTTGTAAGGCCGTCTGACCACCTAATGAGTTGACATCCAACGCTGCGCATGCCACAACGTAGTCTTTACTCCAACAGTTTTCGACCCCATCGGCCCATGGCTTTATGTGCAATATGGTCTGCCCATTGCCAGTTAAGCTTCCTAATTTGATGGGCTATGTTCTGAATATTATATTTTGACTTTAGTTAGTCTACGGATCTCCTTATTTCTTTATTTCTGAGCATAGCCCTTGAACTTTGAGATGAGTCCGATGGTGAGACACCACATTTCCGCACCGTAAGTCATTACTACTAATCACAATTCAAATATTTGTCTGAAAAACAGTCAATTTTGATTCAATAGATGATTTAAAAATATATTTCGTCCAATTTAAGACAAATTAATAGAACATTTAAAGACGGATCTTAGTCTAATACTATCATATTAACTGTTACTTTTAGTAAGAATGCGCTATATGCAACTTGTTTAATTCTTTCATTATATATAACAATGCTTTTGTAGTTAATGTGTTTGCTCTATGATTTAATAGAAAAATTACAGCGTAAAATTAAATATAAAACAAAGGAACAAGCTAAAAGCTCCTTGACCGCGCGGCTCCAATTTGAACTGTCTGAGCGAGCGACTGAATGAGGACGGGTCCAAAAGAGTGTCATGTACCATTACTACGGACACTTTTATAGTGTGAGTGTTTTCTACCATTTTGGTTTCAGCCTCACTCAAATTTGAGCACTTACTGACATTTTGATTCGCACAGTCAATTAATACACCACTAACCCTTATAAATTAGCAAAATATATAGAGATTTTTATAAGTTATAATATCGATTATTATCAATTTAAATGAAAAAAAAAATGGCTTTGGGTTCTCAAGTGAATTCCGTCAATAGTACGAAGTAATTTAAAAATAGTGTGAAAAGAGTAGGGATTTAAGAATGTGTAAACAATACTTATGCGTAAAATCAATTCGTCTGTTTGACACTAAGGAATCTCCCGTTTTTCAATAATTAATAATAAATATATTTTTTTTACAAAATATTTTAGGATTAGGATATATTCCAAAATAACTTTTACTAAATACTTTCTTAAACTTTATTGAAACTTACAAAGTCATGCCATAGAAGATACAGATAGTTATTTTGTATTCATAATAAGTATTGTAATTGAAACAATAGGTAAAGGTAACGAATCTACATCAATTTAAATTTTCATTTAAATAATCTGGGCAGGCTTAAACCCTCTTATTAAATTATTGAATTTAATAACAATTCCCAGGGAATGGCCGCCAAGCGCTTAGCTGTGCGTTACCGGAGATTAAGACAAACGATTTTAATAATGTCCCTAGTCCGGGCTCGAATAAACTCCTTTTAATTAAAGTTTTTTCACTATTTTGCACGACTTTTTAACGTATAATGGGGGTTAGGGAGCTGTGAACTATAATTAAAAATAATTCTACCATTCAATTTTTGAAAATGAAAAAGAACTAAGAAAATGTCATTCAAATTTCAGAACACATTTATATTTTCAACAAATGTGGGTACTGTAATTTTGATCAAGTATAATTACGACTTTCAAAATTAAGTTTTAATTATTTACAAGTAATGTTGTTACTAAAAAGCAACCTAAAAATACGCAGAAATCAAAGTTACTAATGCATCTATTGGTTGGTATGTCAACTTTAATTCTAATAATCATTAAAAGGACTTTTAAAAAATCAAGTTAAAATGTTTTATCTCGTGAAAAACAATTTCTTTTCAAACCGCCAGCGCCGCGTATCCAATGAATAATGCAATAAAATCGGAAGCTCTAAGCCAATCAGATAGGAATTAAATCGACTACAAACAACCGAGGTTTTTTTCAATCCGTCACACACAAGTGAAAAGGTTTAGCCAATAAAACTGTACCATATAGCAGTGCGGCCGCTGTCCATGCTTCGGGACGGAATCTATCAGAACGGATTTCAGCGCTGTCTCATATCATCGTTGCTGCCTTTATTTGATTGTAACATGGAAGTTTTAACACTTTTGTTTTATATTATTTTTATTTATTTATTCGTTTATTGCATTGATGAGCATTAGAGATGTGCCTCGTAGTTAAATGGTTTTAAAAGCATACCATGGAGCGAGGGTATCGGCTTCGAATCCAGGTCCGGAAAATTTTAATTTAATTTATAACTTATTTGATCTCTGGAAGGGCTTGACAGTCGCTGGATGGGTGTTTTAATACTGTCGCAGCCATGGGAGAGCGATGCCACCAATTCGGCCGGCTCGTCCCAAGTGATACCACGGGCTCACAGAATACTCCATCTGAAATAGTAGTTGTACTTGAAACGGTGCCTCTACTGATTTCACTCACTGAGTGAGGATATTGGAGGCCCGTAAAAATATTAGCGTGAAGCGAATCGGTGGCGTAAAAATCCGGTAAGAAAACTAATCCGCGGACTATGCGCGGTTGTCCATGCGTGACGGTGTTCTCTTTCCATATAGGAGACCTATCTGCTCCGTAGTCCGCTATATTATAAAATAAAATAATAAAAACGTTTCATTTCATAAATTGTCAATTTAGAAAATAAAGTTATAGACGCACATCTGCCCTAATAATATTTACTAAACATTTATCGATACCTTCAAAACAATCAGTCAGCGTAATCTCAATATATTAAGATAGTGGATTGATGATATGAATATCATCATATCCTCAGTTGAGATGACTTCAGAACGTTTGAGTAACAATGGAAGTAGAAGTAAAGTATACAATTTCATACAACGGTCGAAAACGTATAAAAGTCAGAGAAGAATTGTGTGGTTTGAACAACAACACGGTATTCACATTGAAGGGAACATAGGGCTGGTACTGAAATGATATTGCTTTGATTCTTTACTGTAATATTTCATGCTAATATATAGAGAACATTAAAATATTACTTATTGAAAGGATTATAGACGCCGATTTGTTATCATAGAAAAATATTTGTTTATTCAATTATATCGCATCACAATCTTAATAATTGTTAAAAGGAAGTTCGTGTAATATAATTCTTGATATGTAAATGTCTATTTAATTCTGTTTTTATAATTTACAAGGTAATATATATAAGGTATCATTATGAATATAACATGTCTATATGAGCAAGGGAAACGAAAATATGTTTATTGTTATTTAATTCGGCACGGAAACGTGGTCTCTTACCATCGGCCTCATCTGAAAGCTCAAGGTCGCTCAGCGAGTTATAGAGAGAGATGGAATCACAAATGAGATCCGTATAGGAACCGAAGTCACCACTGAATCAGCAAGCTAAAGTAGCAATGGGCAAACTACATTGCATGCAGAGCAGATGGCCGATGTCGCCGAAAATTACTAGGACGTCCACCCACAAGATGAACAGACGACCTTGTGTATGCCGGATGACGCTGGTCGCCTCCGGTAATTATGCTTGGAGGTCCAAAGAGGCATAAGCAGTGTCCAGTCCAGTCCAGCTGTGGATGTCCTACGGCTGAAATGATGAAAAATGCTGATGAGGAATTTAAGTCCAGTTATATTAAAGATATTAAAAATTATCAAAATATTTAAAAACAGCTATCGCAACGAGCTTAATCTTGGCAAATACAATAAAAGAAATTCTTGGCAACCCTATAGGTTCCATCGGGGAGGCTTTCAAGCGTGCCTCACGGAGAGCCCTTCCATTCAGAGCGACAGAGCCTTGCACCACGTCGCACGATTTTACCTAATTTTCCATACGATGCACTGCTGAGGACTGAAATATTATTTTTTTAAGCCAAGTTAAAGTACTTGAATCGAATGTGATCTGTAAGTTACCACCAACAACCAACCAACCAGCTAAATTACTACCAAGTACTTGAATGTTATATTGTAAAAGTAATTGAACAAGCAGATATTCGTAAAAATTTACAAGAATATAAGTTTAGAAAGTTTATGATGAAGGCGGGAAGTGACACAGAAAATTAAATATGAGAAGAAGATAATCTAACAGAAAGTGGAAGTGAGTTGTATATTATACAGTTTACTCACAAGACAATTACCAAGTGCGTTTTATCACAAGCCACTCTCAACGTGTTTAGTACTAAAATCTCATACTGACAATTTTAAACATTTCTATCGAATAAAATTTCATTAATATTTCCGCGCTAATAAAATTTCATCAATTGAAGAACTTTATCAGAAAATTGCGCGAAGTTCGCGTCATTAGTTTGATTGTAGTACCGAGTTAATTAAAAGTTCTCAATAGTTTTGTCCAAGGATCTTGGCGCCCGCGCTGTTCCAAGACGCATTTCGATAGTTTATAATCACGTGACAAATTCTTATATTATTTACAGTAGTAAGCTACATGCCGATATTAAATCATATAAATGTCGTAGAGTAAAATTAAAAAATATTTAGAGTATATAAAGATTTTATATATAGATAGATATATAGTTTCTAATTGAGCAAGGATCGCCATCTGTTAACTAGAAAAGCGATGAAACGGTACCTCTACTGTATTTCGATGAGTAAGCGAGGATATCGGAGGCCCGTTACTTGCCACTTAACCGGCGTAAAAAGCCGGCAACATACCAATACGCGGAGTGTGGCGTGGTTGTCAATGGGTGGCGGTGTTTCCTTACTATATAGAAGATCCACCTGCTCCGTTATCCGCTATACCATAAAACGAAGACAAAGAGCTTTTAATTGGTTTGTTTTAATAAGAATCGAATTCTAGTGGAAATGACTGAAGAATCTTCGCCATCATTTTATTATGCTTTCAAAAGACAATGGTTAGTCTCCACAAAAACTTTACTATCATCGCAAACTTCGAATTGAAACATGACACAGCCCTCAGAGGAATGATATAGTATCCATTACTGGTTTCCCTCCCTGCTGCAATTCTCGCCCCCAAGAGTCCAAGGAGCTTAATTTCCTGCTAGCGACTACTGAATAACAAATATATTGCAGTTTGCAGCTTCTACAAGCGTTAACAGTATTTGCTATCCAACTGCCAGAGGAAAAGTCGTGTATGTGACCACTGTAGTCTATTCCACCTTTTAAACTTAAATACCAGAAATTTCATTAAAAATTTAGCATATATAGTTAAGAAACATTTATATATTCATCGTAATTAAAAATACAGTAACAGTATTGTTTAAATTTATAACTTTCGCATTTATTATAGCATATTTTTGAGATAATTGACTTACATTGGTAGAAAATAGAGACGTCCTATAGTGGTTGACCGTGGGCTGTCGGGCTTATGAAGTTACATTAGCATGGCACAGAGGGAGTCAGTTTGCAATGCTAATGCGATACTTGACGGTCACTCGACGCATCGCACCACAAATACCCGCCACTTCTCTTTATTCCAAGGATCGTCTTTGTTACTACATAAAAGCTTATTATGAAAGCCGCGCTTCAGTGGTCGCTTTAATGATTTATTTTAATTGAACTGCTTAAAATCAAATAATTTAAAAATTTATTTGAGTTATTTTTTGAGGAACCTTGAAACTGAAAGTTATAAAAAAAACTCTTATGATTATGTTTAAAAAAGAAAATATAAAAGATCAATTAATATAAATGTTGTTCCCAATTTAACTAGACAAATATGATTTATCCGTGGTTCTATCTAGTTAATAAAAGAGTAAAAATGGTTGTCTTCCATTATTCGATTGAAATATTTTTATATACGAGTCCTGGAGGTTTACATAATTTAAAGACGCGTAGTACTTAGCTCGCACACAAGGGACGTGGATTAATCCAGCATGGAATTCAAAAACACAGCTTCATTTCAGAAAACATTAAAACGAGCGTAATAATCTGTGTTGTTCAAAACAAAACCTCAGTTTCTTTTGTTCAACATTACCTGTGCGGGCGCGTTCCCGCCTTCCGGTCGCTTCCGGCGAGACAGGAAACGACACTCGCGACCTCAACATGAACCTTCTACAACTCGCTGCTTGTTCATTATTATTACTAAACAGCGACTAATCTAGGCTACTCATCACTATTGTTGCCCAAACCTACCTTGGTCTTGGTCTTGCGCTAATACACCTGGTATTGGTCTTGGTCTTGCTATTGCGCTCCCAGTCTTGCTCTTGGTCTTGCAGCAAGAGTCTTGCAAGTCTTGAAATTACCTATTAGACTATCGATATTTACTAAAGTTTACTTCTGATCTTAGAAAAACCTATCAGAATAAAAACATTTTGAAGTTTAATTTGCTTAGCTATAGTTAAGACCAACCAGATTTGTAAAATAAGTCTAAAGATTTAGTGAGAAATTCCAAAAATCGCTGCCAAAAAAAAGCTGTAAGACGCAAGAGTCTACAGGCTTAGTCTTGTTCTTGCTCAAGTCTTAAACGATCAGTCTTGGTCTTGCTAAAATCAGGCGGTCTTGGTCTTGGTCTTGCATTTGGGCAACACTACTCATCACTTGCATCTTATTTCGATGTTAAATCTATACTAGTGGTTTATTCTGTTAGTTATTATATATATATAAAATACTTAAAAACAAATAAAATTAATTACATGAGATTACTTAGGTATAAGGTTTTACTACTTTTTTATGGTATAATGGACAACGGAGCAGATAGCTCTCCTATGTGAGAAGAGAACACCGCCGCCCATGGACAGTCGCGCTACAGTCCGCCTTTTGTTTGTGTTGCGGCTTTTTAAAGGCTTCAGAAATCACATTACTCAGTCATTGAAACACAATAGAAGTACCTTTTCAAGTACAACTACCACTTCACGCTGAATATTTTAGGACCCGTGGTATCGCTTTAGACGAGCCGACTCAATTAGTGCATTAGCAAATGCTTCAGCATGGTTCTCCCACAGGTGCGACAGTATGAAGACACTTGGGTGGCCACTGCTAAGCCCTTCCAGAGACCGAATGAATTATAAATTAAATTATGATTATCTGGACCGGGATTCTAACCCGATACTTCTCGATTCATAGTAGACTTATTAAACCTCTTAGCTACGAGACTCTTGAGTTAAATACTGTTCATGATGACTTAGGTCCAACGACCGCTCAATAATTATCAAAGTGCATTCACCTTTTTTAATTTTCTCAAAATTTTCTTTGCAATTCAACCGGAAAATTATTTAATTACTCCTCAGTGTTAAAAGGTTCTCCAACGAGTGAAAAAGTGATGTTAATTGCTTTTTGGTTGTACCTTTAATAATCCCAGATATCATAAAGAATTCAATGAAAAATATTACGTACGTAACTAGGATCGACACTGACAAGCGTCTTAAAAGCTTACCTCAGTAACAGTTCAAGTTTCAACAATTCAGTCAAACATCTGACAATCTTATAATGGTCAAAGTTAATTTTGTAGTTAATACAATAACATGATAAAATATACCAGTTTAGAGGTTGTTTCACACCATTTTTTTTTCTTTTTCTTGTATGTCACCTTCCGAGATGAGGTACTTTTGATGGGTTATAATAATGGTATTGAATGTTATTTCTAAATTGATAATGGTTGTACAATTAGAACAATAAAAGTAATTACTGTGAATATTCTAAATTAAGTATAGCGTAGTTACTATAAATATTTACCATTTATACAATGCACATATATAATAAAATTTTTACTAAATTTAAATAGAATCACGTATATGTGTCAATTTTCGTCGCTATGCCTACTAAAATTCCTTGTATTTAGTCCTCTGGAATTCAAAAATCTACTATCGGAACACAGAAAATCATTTGAATTTCACCCGCATCGAATAAAGTAGTTGGTTACAGATTGAATAGTATAAAATGTATTCCGCTAAAGTGGATAAAGGCTAAGTCGACAACAGTCGTCCTTCCCTAAAGCACGTATTGAACAGTTGATTGTACAGGCATGTATTGAAGCGTAAATCGACTTGAGAACTGAATATCACTTTTTAAAAGGAAATGAAATAGAAGCATTGGATTTATTTTTATTTCCCATTATAAACCTAACTTAAAAATTATCCGAGTAGATTGCATTCATAACTGTTTTAATTTTCTATATTTACATCTGGTACAGATATGGTTAACGTAAATATTATGGCTAGATTTAATATTAAAAATTAAAATAACCAAGTATTCAAATAATAATAACAGTCATCATTTAAACCATACAGATTAAAACTAAAAATGATATGTTGTAAATATGGGATTATCGCGTATGAAAAAGAGTATTCTTTATATTTTTAATATTCGGGGTATTTCTTATGGCATATTGCCAATATCATAATAATTAAGTAGTCGTTCAGCGCGTATCTAAACATCACGACGCCGCTCCGTATATCGCGCATGATGGCGGGACTTAATAAAACGAAATTACACGCTCGCAGGCTTACTCAAGGCTTACTTGAATTTACTGCCATCTCCGCTATAAAAGAGCATCGTAAACTATACGGCTAATTTTAATAGACACTGGTGGATAATATTGCTTCATGGATGATGAAAAATTAATAAATTGAAGCTGTAAATATAAAAATGAAATCCATAAAAAATAATCTCCTTCACAACTTTTGAGAGCCTGGTAACTTAATGGTTTTAAAATCGCACCATGATCGAGAGGTTCGAATCCCGGTCCACTTAATTATAATTTAATTTATTCAGTCTCTGGAATGGTTTGACAGTGGCCGGGCGAACGTCTTAATATAGTCGCACCCATGGGAGAGCCATGCTGAAGCATATGCTGACGCACTAATTGGACCGGCTCGTCCGAAGTGATACCACGGGCTCACAGAATAGTCAGCGTGAAATGGTACTTGTACTGTGTTTCGCAGTGAGTGAGGATATCGGAGTACCGCTAAAGCGGGGTAAAATGCCTATAAACGAGCAATACCCGGACTGTGGCGGGGTTGTCCATGTGTTATCTTACCATATAAGAGACCTGTTCTGTTGTCCGCTATATAGTAATAAAAAAACTGTCACGACTTTCAATATCGACTAATGAAGATATATATGAATCGAATATGAATATATATGAATATATTCATATTCGATGATTAGCAATACTATATTTTACATGATAAATTTTTTTATTTAAAATTGAAATATACAAATAAAAAACTGTTTTCATTAATAATATAAATGTAGTGTTCCCAGAACACGTTCAAATCATTGTTGAAGTCGCGAAATCAAAGCGCCATCCTGGACACAAGCTTGGGTCAAAACAGATGTATAGCCAGTATATATTGGCAGGAATGCCAGCCACAAGGTATTTTCATAATGGCGACTCTCACAAAGGATGCTTCACTTTGAAATATTTTAATTTCATTCCAATTTGTTGCTTGGCGATATAAGAACTTTGAGCTGCGATTCTTTGAGTTAATAATTACATTTTTATGGCTTCTCATATTGTAATAATACGTTTTAACTTTATCTATTATATTTTTATTGTAATGATCAGTTCAATTGTTTATAATTATATTAAGTAATAAGTTTCTAGACGACATATAAAATATCTGTTAATAAAAGTTGTGAATTATGTAAAATGATAAATTTTGAGCAAGCAAAATAGAATGTCATATAACTTTATTTGGTTTATTTATAATTATTGCATATTTGGTTGGTTGAAAATTATGTTAATATCTGAATTATTGTTTTATCTATTAGCCGTATAAAATACAGTATAGTGCATCAACGGATTATAGAACACTTTAACAATACTCTATAAATGTATATAGTTTGAAAATAGGTACAACTAAATGAATTGTAAAAAAATTAACAAGCTTTCAGCGATCATACATTTTTTAATAACAAACAAAATGAATAATACACCTGAAGAGATATATGTTGTTAGAACATTATTATTTCAAATATAATACTCGTACAGGTTTTTTGGTAAAAAATATTTTGTTATAAAATGTTCACGAATTGAAGGTGTGAAGAACCATATTATTTTGAAACTGCCGTGAATATCACCAGTAGGCGCTCGTGACGTCAGAGGCCTCTAATTGAGGTTCCCTTTGAGCGAGGTTCCAATTCGCGTATTAACTCACCTGTGAAATTGTTGTTGACGAGATAATTTGCTTCAATAGTTCTATGCCATTTGTATTATTTGTGAGACTTGAGTCGTTTTTCTTCGAAATTGGAACGAATTAGGAACATTATTTATATTTTTTCATTTTTTTTTATCTATTTATAAGACTCCGTTGTATACTATGTGCTGTAGGAAGAAAATACTGAAAGCCGCGTCAAATTACATGCAGTTTTTGTTTTGAAACGGCTTAAAATAAATTAAACAGTCACATATAAGTATTTTTTTATGGTATAGCTGGCAATGCAGTAGTTGGGTCGTATATGGTAGGAGGATACCGCCGCTCAACCGCACCACAGTACATGTATTGGTTGTCTTGCCGGCTTTTTACGCCACTTAAGCAGCATTTTTTAGAGCTTCCGTTATCCTTACTCATCCTGCAAAACACAATAGAAGTACCGATTCATTCTGAGAATTCTATGAGCCCTTGATAATACTTCAGACGAGCAGGTCCAATTAGTTTAGTATTACAATTATAACTGATATTATTTAAAGGTGACACATATTGTTCTAGTTCGCAGTATGTGCCAGCTGATCTTCCTGATGGAGCCACCTCCACGCCTTTCCTTCTCAAACAGCACCGGCGCCAGGGTCTCTTGTGCTGCGCATGGCAACCCACCGCCAACAATCACTTGGCTCACAGAAGACGGAATACCAGTCTCTGATATTGCAGGACTTCGGTAAGTTATTTATTTATAGATAAAAGTAAAATATTCTTTAGATTATTTTTAAATTTAGGAAGTAACAATGAAAAAATATAATAAAATAATATGCCATCCATAGCAATATTTATATAAATATTTTAATGCTGGGCAATATTTATTTATTGTTTATTTAATCGGTGGTAAACAAACAGGAAGCTCACATAGGGCAAGTGGTTCTCCACCCATGGAGAGCCACGGGTGCGTTGCCTTCATTTTAATATTAATTAAATTGAATAAAGTATAAAATTTTAAAAATATATCAGTTACAATTTTCTGTTAAAGAAATTTAATCAAAAAGTTTTCCATATTTGATGATTCATTATTCGTGAAACGAATATTCAGTGAACACCCAATACCAATTCAATTTTCGAATATGAATGATGAACGAGTAGCTTTCTCAGCATCACGTCTCTGTCTAAGCGCTCGATCTGTCAAGGTGTGACAGCCAAGTATTAATGACAGCTGATCTCTGCTCACTGAAGGAGATTGCAGACCCTAATCCGGTCACAAGATTAATGCGTGTCACGGACGAACGAGTTTTGTTTTCATTCACTATGAATGAATGATATAACCAGTGTTTTTAAAAATATCTTTTTAACATTCGGCTTATGGTATGCTCCTAAAATATTACGTTCTTTTATTAATTATGATACACTGATCTATGCGATTATCATAGAAATCATAATTTTAATACTGGATAAAATGTCTATAATATCTTAATATTTTATAAAAAATATTCTAAGTATGTATGAAAATAGTTTTAAGCCGAAAGCATTTCCAGTCTATATAAAAGTAAACTTTTCAACAAAACCTCGTTAAGAATTTCTAGGACAAAAATGAATAAATGACTATGTTTGCGCAAATTTCCACGAAAAACTGAAACCTTTTGTAACAAAAATACATAAATAATGAAGTTTCATAGGTCAGGCGATTAACATTTAAATCAAAACCCTGTAATCCTGTCATGTCCTATCACACTGACGTAAAAATGATATTGTTAATTTGCACAAGGCGACTTCAAACTATTTAAAATAAATAATATTATCTTTAATAATATATTTGTATATAATTTTTGAAATAATAAAAACTATTATGTAATTATAAAACTGAAACAATTATTATTTAAAATATATTTATAAATATTTAGGACATAAATAATTCATAAAATATGGTATTGGAGATATACGACAACGAATACCGTGATAAAAGGTTTTTTATATATTATAAAAAAATATTTAAAGTTGAATAAATCTTCATATAAACATAATAATAAGTTTCACATTTACAATAACATTTATGTGATAAACACTTTTTTATACCATCGGCGGCAAACGAGTAGTTGCACAGGGCATGCGGTCCTCCACCCATGGACTCCCACAGCTCTTACAGAGCCGCGGGTGTGTTGTCGGCCTTGTACATAATGCATAACAATTATAAGTAACATTTTTTTAGCTATCAGGGTTATTTCAAGTTCATCAAAACTCTTGGATACAAAATATTTCCATCGGAAACTAGCGAACGTCACACCGCAGTGAAGATAAATGAATGATAAATTTTATTATAACATACCCACAAGATATTATGAATCACGTAATAGTATGACGCGATCTTACCAATAGTATAATATATATATATTATATATATAAATGAGATAATCATATTTTTATTTAATAATTATCTAGTTTAAATTATTCAAATAAAGGCTGAATAATGATGATAATTTGATAAAATAATTGACATAAAACATTAATGTTGGTTATTTATTCAAATAAACATAAACAATGTTCTTTAATTATATTAAAATGTTAAAAATTTATGAATAATGTATATTGTAAAAGGAAATTTACCTTAACAATATTTACTACTAGAATTAAAGAAATGTTATATTAAAGAAAATATTTATTATCGTTGTATATAAATTATGTATATTAATTGAATATCTGTCCAATATATATTAAATATATATTTTAAGTTATATATATATATACAATATATATATTACAACAAAATTCCCGTCAACTTAATATCAATATGAAAAGATTACAACCATTTCAATGACTATTGCGTTTGAAGCTTCAGTTCACATAAAATATCAAAATTCATCCTCTGCCCGAGGACTGGACTATTCGTAGCTCGGTGACGTCATGACAGACGCAGTTTGTCTTCGTTACGGTAATAACGCTCGTGCCATGCTCCTAATGGACACCCGGCTTTACGCTACGTTGGGCATCCGGTCTTACCTCTTATTACGAACAGTAAATGGGGATGCCGTAACTTTTCCATTTGGATTCGTATCTATTTTGTAATTTTAAAATTATAATTGACTTGATCTCATTAATCATCTCTTGATAAATATTAAAAACCTTTTACCAAAAAAGCCTTAATTAAAAAATCAAAATAAGGTGGGCAATATATTTCTGATTAAATTCTGTATGAAATACGGACTAAACTTGACTGTGCAAAACTTTTAACCCAAAAGTTTACAAGGGTACAAGGCTCCGCAGTCGATAGTTTTCAACTTACTCCATTAGCGTTAGCTTCTGAAAGGTATTCATGGAAAACATTTAATAGTTTATTATTTAGGCACAATATTGAGTTTTCATATTTTAATTAATAATAAATATAATTGACATTTATGGTTTCTTTTTCATTATGATAGTATCATAAATAACTCCGCTAAAAAGACAGCTCTTTATTAAGTAGACTGTCAATTGTCATGTGAGTCAATTATTACACTTAGCAGTAAACAAAGGAGATGATCACCATTAAAATTTCAAACCTGGATTCTCTTTTTTACTTCTGTTAATCACGACATCTACCACTGGAACACATAGACCCTATTGTAGATCTTCAGGATTCAATGTATCTTGGTGAGAAACGCACATCCGTCTTTAAACTGTGATAATCACAGTTTAATGAGGGAAGGTAGAAAATATGTCATCACTTCACTAAGCTTAGCACATACCATCATTAAATATAATAATTTACTTAAATGAAATCTAATTTAAATTAAATAATTTATTTTTCACTCGTGGGAGAGCCATGCTGAAGCATGTGCGGAAGAACTAATTGCGCCGGCTCTTCCGAAGTCATATTACGGGCACATAGAATATTCAACATGTAAAGGTTCTTGTACTATGTTTCGCTGACTGGATGAGGATATCGGAAGCTTTTAAAAATGCCGCTTAGCTGGCATAAAAAGCAGGCAACACAATCAATGCGCGGATTTAAGCGCGATTGTCAATGGGCGGTGGTGTTTTCTTATAGTAGGCCCACCTGTTAAGTAGTCTGCTATACTATAATAAAACATAGAAATGTCAGAACAGCATAAAAATATAATTAAAACAATTATTATATACCTGTATATATTATATAAATTAAAAATAATAATAACAGAATCGCTAAAATATTATATATGTACAATCAATATTTTTATTATTATTTTATTTAATTATGGACATGTTCTTCTTAAATTTAGTCAAAATGAAACAGTTAATTGTTTCTGATTTCAATTCAGAATATTATATTGATAAAGTTTGAAATTTCAGATTAGAAATGAGATCTCAAAAATTATAAACTAATATTGCGACTGATATAATCAGAGTAAGAAGTTGGCAAACTTGCTCTCACTGATTGCTGTTGAAGTTTTAGCAGTTGATTTAACTAATTGAGCACCTAACTTAAAGGGAAATAATTTATTGTAACACCATAACATTGATTCATTTTGTATTGGTAAATATTAGTATTCAAAAGTTTATTGAAATAAGTTCTATTTTTGTTTCTATTATAAAGGCTTTTTTATACATGTACATTGGTATTTAAAAATATTGTAGATTGCCCGTAAAAACTTGGTATTAAATATCCCTTAAATATTTTAATCTATTAATTGGATTTTGTGGAACGCCACCAAGTCACTTTTATACTGTGCAAACTTTTTAAGAAATCGTGTACTATCTTCATCTTTTTAGGTTTTGTAATTTTACGCAAGGGACAAAACTAAATATGTCTATTAAATTATATTAAATAACCGATATAAGAATAATATCTTTCGTTATTATTAAACATAAAAATCTTATATTCTTAAAAGTCTAACAAATTATATTTTAAAATTGAAAAAAAAAATAAAAATGTTTATACTAATAAAACTACGAAAATTTGCTTTCATCTCTCATTTTATTTCGTTTTTAAATAGAAAATCTTAAAAGTTCAGTAACTTCATTATCTTTGTCCATTAACCCAATGCTCGCGGCCAAAAAAGTCCTGTCTCGTTTAAGAGGTGAATACTGTTTAGAATATTTTCTGTATCCCCAGAGGCAGGAGGAAATTGCGGTAGGACTAAGGTTCTCTTGTATCTTTTTATGACCTTAAGACGATCTGGCGAAATTGTTTTCAACCCAGCCGACAACAGGTGCGCTCTTTGCAGAGTTTTTTCTAATTCAATTTCGGCTTTTCACGAAATTCCAAATGTTTGACTTTGAGAGTTTTGTATGTTATTACAAAAGACCGGCAGCATTACTTACTTCTCAAATAACTTTTTAAATAAACAAGATATGCATATATGTTACAATCAAAATGTTAACTTAAGTTTATATGTCAAGTTAGAAGCATTTAGCATAGACATATTTATAATAAAAGATTACTTTAAGTAAATGATACCAATTGGCTATATTAATTAATTAATAATGTTCAAAATAATTACTCACTAACCAAACTTACCACGGACTAGCAAGCGCAGCGTAGTACGGCCACCCACAAATGGACAGACGATTTTATAAAGGGCGCCGTAAGACGCTGGATGCAGGTCGTCTTCGATAGATATGCATTTAGGTCCAAAGAGGAGGCTCATCTCAAGCAGTGGTCGTCCTACGGCTGAAATGATGATGATGGTAGGTATAGCGGACAAAGCAGCAGGTGAGTCTCCTATATGGTAAGCCAACACCGCCGCCCATAAACAATTGCACCACAGTTCACGCATTGATTGCGATGCCGGCTTTTTACGTCGTATAAGTGGCACTTTTAAAGGATTCCGATATCCTCACTCTGCGAAACACAGTACAAGTACTATTTCTCGCTGAATCGCTGATGATGAAACAAACTTTCTTTAAAACGTTTGTATTTTGTAAACAAATTATTTTATTGTGAAAATTAATTTAAATTATAATATAATAATAAAACTTACATAAACACAATAAACATAATTTATTAGAGTAATCAAACTAAAATTCAAGTATTATGTTTGGATGAACTGGTACGTATTAAGTTTGGTAAAACAGGTATGTTTTCATTATTGAACACTGATTTTTGTTGACTACTATATACCACATAAATAAATTATGTTTTATCGATAAAATAATGATTATCTTATCACTCATTAATCGAAAGTGATGTAGGCGATTTATAAAATTAGGTTCTTTGTTGCTGTATCATTTACTTGTATGTACAATAATATGTGTAATAATATTGTTCCATGAAGCGAGAGCTATCGGGTTCAAATACCAGTCCGGACAATTCTATTTGAATTTATAATTAATCACTCGGTCTCTGGAATAGCTTGACAGGAGCCGGGCGAACGTCTTAATACTGTCTAATCCGTGGCAGAGTTATGGTGAAGCATATGCTGACGCACTTATTGGACCGGCTCGTTCGAAGTGATACAACTGGCTCACAGAATACTCAGCGTGAAACGGCACTTGCACTGTGTTTCGCAGAGTGAGTGAGGATATCGGAGGCCCTTAAAAATTGCCGCTTAAGTGCTTAAACGGCGTAAAAAGCCGGCAACACAACCAATGCGCGGGCTAAGACGCGGTTGTTCATATCCGGCATCGTTCTCTTGCTATATAGGAGGCCCACCTGATCCGTTGTCCGCTATAGAATAAATTAAACCGTAAGACAAATAATAAATTGTATCTTCTAAAGCATATTTTTAAAACTTCGTCCTACGTATTAAAGTTGATGTCATTTTGTTATACCAAATGCAAGTTGCATTTCCTTTATAGTCAGATTTTCTGAAACTAACAACGTACAGAGCAAGTTTGAAGCCTGTCTACAAGGGTCAGCGTTGTCGTTGCCCGAACGCAGTGGCTCAGACCTGTTAAGAGTGTTTATACATGGACAATGTTAATGTGAATAACCATTTGCATGATTATGCGAACATGTTTGCCTCACCAGCGCAAACAGTGCTGTAGGCCGTAAAATAAACAGAGAAACAATAGCTGTACGCATATCGGTTCACTGTTGTTCGGGACAGCTGGAAAGGATTAATATATGATTTGTTTGAGTTATGAATTATTGATATTATATTTGTTTCACCTAACGACTGTTATATACATTGCTAGTATTTAAAATTGGTACACTACGACGTATCAAGTATTATCAAATAGTGTATATTAAAGAATAACTATCCTTGATAAATCATTTGAGTTTTGTATTTAAAAGGAATTGACAATATAATTTATTTAGATGAATACGAAAGTGATTGTTTGACAATACCTAATGTTTTGTATACAAAGAGTATTTTTTATTTAGGATAGCGAATATTATTTTTATGGTTTCGGGTCAAACCACTATTCGTGCCTAAGCTTTGGTCTGCCTTTTGTTCTGACAAACAATGTAAAGGCAACTATTTCAGTTTATTAAGTTATACTTGTATACTAGTTTGTACGATTTCTAATTGAATTTGTGATTTATTGTTTAGGGTCATAAATTAGTTTATACTATTGCCCATTCTAGTTTAATTTTATGAGAACTTGAAATAAAAAAACAATGTGGCACTAAAATTACCAAGTTTTTTAGAAAGATTTTTTCATGTGAGACCTATGCTGAAGCATATGCAAACGCACTAATTGGGCCGGTTCGTCCGAAGTGATACCACGGGCTCACAGATACTGTATCGCTGAGTAAATGAGGATATCGAAGGCCCTTAAAAATACCGATTAAGTGGGGTAAAAAACCGGCAACACAACTAATGCGCGGACTGTGGCGTGGTTGTCCACGGACGGTGGTGTTCTCTTAGCATAGAGGAAACCCACCTGATCTCTTGTCCGCTATACTATAAAAAAGGGAAATAAAAATGCTACTGGATGCTTAAAATGTTGTCAAACGACCCGACTCTTAAAACACACTTGAAGAGACGTGGTTGGCGCGCATCAAGACAAGCTGCAATTAACGCGACACCACCTCATATTGTCCCGGCTTAATTAACGAGCTCTGTGTGCCTGCCATTAATAATGTGTTTATGTCATTTAACCCAATATTCCTTGCAGAGATATTGCTAGTCATTACAACAACTCGTTCTTTGGAAAATATAACAGATATGTTCCCATACATGTTCCAAAACTGAGCTTCATGTCGCGTAAAATCACTCTGTAAAATCAGCTGCATGAAAAGGCATTTCTAATATCTATCTCAGGGAACTTCAAAAAAGAAAGAGCGTAAAAATCTTAAAAAGCCGGCAACCAGCAAGGGTTGCGAGTTTCCGTGGACGGATGACTGCTTCTTCTAGATACGCTTTCTCGTTTGTCTCTGTTTTAATTTAATATATATACATAATAATAGTAGTTATAATAGTCTTAATAATAGTTACACAGAAAAATTAACAATAAACAGTTCATATAAGAGCAAAAAACATCGTAGATCGAAAGTTTTGAATTTATTTTTGAACGCAGTACACAAAATAAATTATGTATAATGTTTACCTTAACTATAGGTATATATTATCAACTAAGTATTATTAATACTTTGCAGTTCTGGTTTGTGCAACCAGAGTTATAAAGTTTGACAGCAATGTTTCGCAATTCAATTTTATTTATTAGTAAAATTGAATTTAATTTAAAAATCCTTCCTTTATGGAATATCCGTAATTAAACTCAAATTATTATGAGTTCATAAATAGGATGAATGGCGTCCGGGTGACTTTGATTAATTATAAAAAGACTTGATATCTTGACTTCAATCGAATGTCAT
>DWCF01003248.1:0-20345 GCA_018230265.1 Delias oraia | reverse complement strand
AAGTGAAGAATGTGAAGTTTCAGCTGAAGATCATGATGATATCAATGTACATGCATCAGAGGATGAACAAGAAATTCATTTGAATGATAGTATATAGAACAAGAAGATATATGTATCTAGAAATTCTAACAGCGATCCTCAGTCGATGTTCCAAGTAAGCATGCGACATTTGAAGAAAAAGTTTTTGCTGGAAAATATGTTTACAAACCAAGTTTGCCATTAATAATTATTAACTACCTATGAGCAAGGTGTTTGCTCAATAGATAAACAATAGAAGGGAAAAAAATATTCATACATATTCATTAATTTTTAATTATAATTTATGAATAAACAATAATCTTCTATTATTTTAAAATAACTCCTGTTCACTAGAAAGTTTCTTTTTATATATTAAATTTATATCTACAGTAACTGGTTTCTTTATCATATCTACCAGGTCACATCTAAGAGATGACTTTATTTGTTGAAGTCTTCCACCTCCAGCACCAGCAATCAATTTAACAAGCCTTTCTGAAGGACATGCTACTGATAAGGAACAGATCACTTTCCCTTCTGCTTCATTGTAGTCAAAATATTCAAGTTTTGTCTCTAATTTGTAAGGAATTTCATGATTGAGAAAATCTAAAAATTTTGCCCTTGTTGCCTCTTCTATAAGTGATTCTGTGGACCGATCTGACCAGTTATCAGGAGAGTACTGTAGCTTCTGAACTTTTGAGTTACTTAAAAGGTATTCCTATAAATATAATATTTTCAATATAATTTAATCCAGTGACAGCCAAAAGTTTAGATACACAAATCTATTATAAATTTCCTAACAGTATCAAAATTAATTTGATGTTATTTAAGTTATTTCTGAGCTCTTTTTTAAATTATGTTGAATTTAGTGATTGATCTATTAGTAAAAATTGAAACAACTGAATAAACCAAAATTATTTACCTTTATATCTCTAACACCATCTCCATTTAATGCTGAGACAAGAAAAACATCTGAGAAATATCCATAACCTAGAGTTTTATTTGGCGATTTTTCACCATTTGGAATAGGATTCCCAGCTATTGCTCCATTTGTTAAATTTCGTATTATGTCTAGTAGTTGCTTCTTAGATTTTAATAGATCTACCTGCAAACAATAATACAAATAACAAAACATGAATTTTACAATAATTTAAACTATATATTATATATGCATGAAATATGGGATACATTATATATATATATTTCTTTTGTCATAAACAACAACTAACAAACATGATTTTAAAATATATATAAACTGTGGTTTATTAAAAATATGCACCTTATTGAGAATTAAGAAGCTAGGCACATTGACAGCCATATTTAACATGTCAAGAATTGTTGGATGCAATTTATCTTTCCACCACCTATTAGAGACATCATGAACAACACCAATTACATCAGCACAATTCAAACTTTTGATACATGCTTGCTTCATAGAATCAGGTAGTTTATATCTAAAAAAAATAAAATATGATATTTAAAAACAAGATCTGAAGAAGAATATATATGAAGTACTATTTTTAATATATTTTTTGTAGAATATTAGAGAACTTACTTGTTTTGTTCCTTCTTAGTCACAATACCAGGTGTGTCCAAAAATATAATTTGAGTGTCATTATCATAATAAATGGCTCTTGCTAGTTTGGTAGTTGTATGTACCTTATTTGATGCAGCACATACCTTAAATATTGTGTACTAGTTAATTACTCTTAACTGGAAAACATAATTTTTTCTTTGTCTGTTTTAGTTGTAAGTTATTACTAAGGCTTACCTTTCTTTCAAGTATTTTGTTTATAAGTGTACTCTTTCCTGAATTCGGTGCTCCTATAATAGCGGCATTCACAACATTTCCAACGGTCTTTTCAATCTTATTTGGCTGTGCTGAGTATAACCTCTGTAGTAATAAATAATTTTTTGATTTAATTTGAATCTTAATTATACCTATGTATTTAGCCATTAGCTTGTTTTCTTTAAAGCAAATTTTTATTTATATTTTCATTTATAATAGAGATATAATGTAAATCATCACGGAACACTTTTCTTCTTATTTTTTGGTCTCTGTGACAAGTGGTCAGATTTCTGTCAGTGTCAGTATAATGATATTTACGACAGATAATCAAACAAGAATATAAAACAAAATTCTAAGAAAGATACAACTTAGGTATTACTATGAACCAATTATTTTTTGGAATTACCATACGTCGCGCATTAAGATCGCTCGGCAAAAGTGAGGGCAATCCGCGCATGTGTACAGTTGCGCTAAGAACTTCAATTTTAAATTCAATTCAATTTTTAGGAGTATTTGGTGGAGTCGGGCATGCGGGATGCGAGTGTGCACCGCACACACCGAACGGTGACACGTTTTTTTTTTTGAAACGACTTACGCTGTCGGCATAAGACCTCTACAGCTTCTCGCGAACTTTGGGGCTCGCGTGGGCTCGCCGAGTCGGTGACACGTCATTGGTAGATCTCTTTTCACCTCCCGCGTTGAGTTTACGCGCATTAGGTATAGCTTCGTACATATTGTTTTAGTAATACGCATTAGTGCAAAAATGCAAAAAAATCAAATTTTAAACGGCAAGCCAAAAATATGGTTTACGACGTCATTTGTTAGATCAAGAAAGAAACTCATGAAATTGTAAAAAAAATAATGCAAAATTAATAATAAGTCCTGTAGAAGCCACGATATAATTACAAAAAAATTGGAGACACCTGTACAATGTTTACAATTGATTATAAATAGAACAACAATTGATAAATCCGTATAATTATTATGATTGAATTCTGCAATAAATTAAAGGAAATTCGGGAGGAAACTGCGGAAGCTGGCAAAACAAATGAAAATATTTTACAATAAATTATGAGTACTTTAAAACAAGAACAAAAATCGTGCCTCGTGCTTCCATCCTCAACCATTTTCTTCGATATCCCACGATGACTTTATTGAAGGAATATCAACCGTGTCTTTTAATTAATTTACTTCAAATTTTATGTACCTACCTATATATAAGGTAAGTTACAAACAAAACTAGTGTTATTAGATTATGTGACTAAGATACAAAAATACCGATATAACAAAAAAAATAAAGTGCTTAAAAACACACAGAGAGTTCTGTGCGCGACTATACACATTCGCGGAATGCCCTTACTACTTTTTCCGAGCGATCTTAACTTATTGCGCGACCTACACTCCCTGTGTGACCATACGGTCCTGACAGCTTGCTGTTCAGACATTCAACTGGACCATTATTTTAACCAAGACGAACATATTATACAATATAAGTATGAACAAATAACAAAGATTATGCATTATAAATAGAAGACATTTAAAAAAAATGAAAAGAAACTTATAAGAGTATTTACATTAATTGATTTACAGCTTACGGAATACTTTTGATTGTCCTTATTTTGAAATATCATGTTCACTTTGCATTATAAAGTAATTACATAGGGTTATTGTGTATGCATGCGTATTATATATGAGTACCACTAAGCCAGTGATTCTCAACGACTCTGCCACAAAATTTTAAAAGTGTGCTGCCAAATTTTGCAAATTTATGATAATGTTAATACTATTAAATTATATCATTTAAAAAGAAAAATATTTTTAAAATGTATAACATAATATTTAAATCCACAAAAAAAAATTATTTTATTATTTATTTTGCAATGCGTTTTCTCTTTTATTTTTTTTGCAATGCGAAATATGATGAAGCGGCATGCATAGCAATAGGAATATGTCGCAAGTCGGTTTCGTAATCTATTTCTCATAACGGATACTTTTGTATTTGACTTGATTTTGAATGAAGTGGAAGAACTCATTATGCTGATTATTACCATAATCGAGATTTATTTTTAAAACATTCGAAAGAATCAATCAATCAAAGAAGAATAATTAATTCATTTTGTATTCACATCAGATGCGATTATCCAATGATAGACAAAAAATCTTTAAACATATTATTACAATTTTCCATATCTTATTTGTGTGAATTCGGATTTTCGGCATTAGGCAACATTAAAACTAAAAAAAAAATCAAGATTGTTAAACATAGAAGATGATATGAGAGTAGCATTTTCAATTTTACGACCAAAAATAAATTAAATTAACAAAAAAATCAAGCTCAAATTTCGCATTAAAAATATTTTTATTGTCATTAATCCCTTAATAAACGTTAAGTTATTATTGTAGTATATATTATTTTATTTCGTATATTTAAAATTATTGTCATAAACTATTTGTGCAGTTTATTGTTATAACTAAATAATTTTTATCTTTTTCTGTGTGTGCCGCCAATTAAAATCGTTAAATATGTGCCGCAACAAAAAAAATGTTGAGAATCACTACACTAAGTAATAAAGCTTAGTACGCACTAGGCTTGTATTAGGCTTAGTCGATGGCGAGTAATTTAGTAACTAAACTTGTTTGAAAATTTAGTTGAGCCGATTCAGTTTATTCTATTTTATCGGGCATGTAGCGCCTCTCATCACGCGTAGTGACTAGTGTAGTGGATAGTGTCCACTCTCTTATAAGTCTGAACTTGTTGGTTAGTCGAGTTGACATAGAATTATTGTCGTTTTACTGGAGCGAAGAAACAACATTAAAATTTGTATCTAAATATTCCGGACATTTTCAGGGTATTAAAGTATTCTTTGGGGTCTTCTAATGATAATTCTTTGAGAAAAATTAGGGCGCCTGCCCTTGTGCTAATCGTGTAAAATCCCCGGCGAGCTCTCCCGCTCGCCCACACTGCCCGCGATAAAGCTGTCAGGACCGTATGGTCATACAGCAAGTAGTCATTCACAAAAAAAAACATTCTACGGGAACTCATTTTGAAGCCCATGTTTGTGATTAAAATTGTTTTTGGATATGCAAACATTACCAGTAACCAGTTAATTGATTTTTTATTCTAGTTCTGTCTCCCATAGCAATAGTAATTTTCAATATTGTACCTGGTTAAAAACTACATATTTTAGCAAGACGCTTATGCTTGTTTTTCGACATCATCACACAGTTATAAGGTATATGTACATACTTATTTGATACAAAAAAATAGTTATTCATTGATTACAGTTAGCACATATTATAATGCGAAAATAGTCGGAGGGTAATAATATCATTAGTATTTAATCAAATAATTAAGATATTATAATTGTGTTACTACTGTTACTCGAGATTATTATTTAGGTTTTTAATGATATTTTCCACAAACGTCTCTAGGTATTTAATTGTGAATATAAGGGATGCAAAGGAAGAGATATTCAAAGATATCGGAATGATTTTAATTAGGTTTGTAAAAGTAATAATGATATCAATGTTAAACAGGAAGAACATTTAATAACCCTAATATAAAATGTTTTTGTTTTAGAAATGTCAGAGATAAAGTATAAAAATGAAATTTTAGCTGCAATTGATCACCTCCGAGCTCGAAAATCTAGGCCAGATATCGGAAGAATTTGTAAATTTATGCTTAAATGTTACAAAGTACTACCTAAAGATACTAAAGCTGATTTGAGGCGTTGTATAAAAGAAAAAAGTATATTTAAAGTAGATTACAAGGATAATGTAAGCTATAGAAACGCAGCGAAGTGGAGAACTAAGTCAACAATAAGTAATAGTAAGTTTCAAAAATATAGTCTAATCCAACACTAAATATTAGTGATCACTTAAATTTAGCAACTCATTTTTACAATCTTTCAGCAATGAGTATGGCAATTGCTTCAAGTGAACGTCGAATCATTACATCAGCAATTGCTACTTTAATTTATCTTGATCAAAATTATTTAGAAAATGGTATTGCTTTTGATAGACTTGTGAAAGAAGCAGCCTCTCAGGAACCTAAATATACAAAGAAACATCTAGAAGCAATTATTAACAAAGAGTTATCTTTAGGAAGTCTGGTAAAGCTACCTAATGGAGCTTTAGCTTTGGGATCAGCTGATCATGATGGAGACAGTTCTGACAGCTTTAAGTTTGAGTATAATGATTCTATTACAAAGGTAATGCATAAAGTCCTTGCTTAATTAAATTCGTCTAATTTTAAATTTATTTTAAGTTGTTCCTTTCAATTACAGATGTCCTCCTCTGCTAATTCTTCATGCAGATCATCTCCACAACGTACTAGAGGACGACCAAAGAAAATACCCGGCCAAGCTACAAGCAACCACAATTCCAATCAAAATTATGGTGTTAGAGTAGGAGAAAGGAGAAAAATGGCAAAGAAGGTATTCGATCCATCTGATAATAATGTACCATGTAAAAGGAAAAGAGGTAGACCAGTGGGGTCATTAAATAAAAGTACAATTAAGAAAAGAATGATGATTCTTGGTAAGGTAGACAAAGAAGGAACTTCATTGTCAGAAAGCCAACAGTCTATTGATGGAAGTGCTGATGAAATAGATCAGGATGATTCAAACCTTATGTCAACAGAAACATCAGGAGTTTGTTCTGTTTGCTTAGTGCATAAATCTCATAGTTCAAATGATCAATTAATAGAATGCCGAGATTGTAACAACAAAGCTCATTTAAATTGTATTCAATCTGGTTCAGGGATACTAAAACTACGTCCAGATAATACTTGGCAATGTCCACATTGCAAAACATGTGTTGTGTGTTCTGAAACAAATGATGCAGTAAGTATTATTTCATTTTCTTATATATATTTTACAAAACTATATTACAGTGAAACCTGTATAAGCACGAGTTCAAGGGACCACAAAATCATTCTCGCTTATAGAGGTTCCTCACTAAGCCGAGTTTCTCGCTAAAGCAGGTACATCGGTAGCTTTTTATCGGTTATTCGGTTCTTATCTCTTCTAGAGGTATGAAGCAATAACAAGTACATACAAGACAGCAAGTACGAATGTAATATGATAAATTTATATTCATTACATACAATATACAGGTTTACTGGTCTAGTCAATCAAGATCCATTAAGGGCGTCTAATATCTATTTTTTTCTGACTGATTTCACTATGAAGCATCTTAAACCAAACCTAACTACTTTGAACAAATGGAAATTAATTTTTTTTATTGCTGAATTACTTATGATATTTTGAAATCCGTGTGCCTAACTGTTGTATTATTATTTTTTCATCCATATTAACATGTACGAACTTAGTAACAAAAATCGTACGTTAGCTAGCTAAACACGTACTGGACCATTAAAAACTCAAAAAGTTAACAATAAAATTGATTACTTACTTTTCTTTAATTAATATTTAAAAAAATGTATCGGATACTGTTGACAGTGCCTAAAAATATCTATATAGTTCCTCCTAAAAAAATCAGCTCTACTGTTGCTTATAGAAGTATAGAAGTAGCAATCTCCACTTATGGAGGTCCATGAGGGAAACAAGACTTACATAGGTTTCTGTTTCTCACTAATAGAAGATTTGTGTGCTTAAAGTTACTAGTCCTGGCTATTATTATTACTCTCACTTACCCAGTTTTAACTGTATATGACAGGCTTGATTTCATTAGAAACGAAAATTTTTGCCACTCTGAATGCTTATTATTTTATTTAAAAATATATATATATACATAATACATAAAAGAAATACAAAATGTGCAATTTAATTTTACGTTACAGGGAATTTTGACTGTGTGCAGTATATGTTCAGATGCATATCATGCTTTATGTCATTCACCACGAATATCAGAGAGAATGAAAGCCTGGGATCAATGGGAATGTAGCAATTGCTTAGAAACAAGACCACCAATAGACAAACCAACAACATTCCACACAAATAGTATAGAATTAAAGGCTAAGAACACATCCATTGATCCATTTTTAAAACCTCATGAAATAGATAGGGCTGAAGCTCAGATAGCAGATGAAGTACCTATAGATCTTACTATACCAGATATATCTAATTGGACTATTGATGATGTCTATGCATATTTTATGGATCATTTGTCTGAAGCAGCACCTATTTTAAGAGACCAGGTAAGAAACATCAAAAATGTTTTCATTCTTTATTTCATTAAGAAAAAAACAATGCATGATTTAAATTGTTCCTATCTTGATCACTAATCACGTTTATGGTTTTAATTATTAATAATAGTAACGAAAAATAAATGTTTGTGAGATTCTAATATAAAATCTTACATATTATAATCATTTATTGATGCACAATTTTAATATTATATCTAGGCTTTATAAGAGGCTACTGAAATGTTTATATTAATCTTAATATGTTTGCTGTCATGCTATATTTACACATCTTTTCCTTTATACTTGGCTTCGATTCAAAGTTCATAATGTTTTGGTTGGAACAGATGGGTAAATCATCTGCATATTAGTGATAGAGAAGCATTAATATGATTGTTGCATTTACAAGAATTTCACATATATTTTTTTTAGGAATTTGATGGGCAAGCCATAAGTATGGCTCGAAGAGCAGACATAGTAAGAGGTCTAGGACTGCCTCTGGGACCAGCACTCTCGTTATATCGTATAATTGTTAAGTTACAGACCAGGAAAGATGACTGGAGAATGTGTTGGGGATAATAAATACTACTATGAAGTATGAGTTTTATGAAATAATTAGAATTTGTTTCACATAAAATTGTGTATGAAATAGCACAAAATATCCTAAATTATGAGCTCTATCCCTTTTAAAGCATTCTCCAGCTTCATCCAAACAAGTCTTTATACAGTGTAATATAATAGTCACTTTTGTAAATTATTTAAGTTTTTAACATTACAACAGTATTAATTTAACAATATTTATTGTTTTTCACTTTATTAATTATCTGGCTTGGTAAAATATGTAAAATTACTCTTATGTGTTTACACAATTTATAAACGCACCTACACAATTAATATTGATAATAATAATCGTCATTTAACATACGTCAAAAAATAAAATAAAGTTTCTGTTGGAACACACTTTGATGAAATCATATTTTATTTAATCAAAGTACATAATAACCATAAAGTTACACACTGAAGTTTAAACAAATACAAATAAATAGGTCAAACTGTTTTGTGTTCTTTTATATAATTTAGTAATTATAGTTATAACTGTAAGCATGTGATGACTGTATCACATTGAGGAAATATAACTAGGAGTTAGGATTTTCAGACAATAGTAATTATAAGATAATTTAAAAGCTGTCCAAGATTTTAAAGTTATCTGGTTGATGTTTTAATCTTCATATGCAATAGTTTCATATGAAACAAGCAATAGTGAAAACATTAATTCATTTACTACAATTATATTGATGCATTTCTGCCAAGCTCTTACATATATTTTTACACTGTCTATCTACTTTGTGCTTTAATACCTAAATTAAAATAAATATTTTACTAATAAAATTTTAACTACATCACATCTTTGGTTGGTCATAGTGTTTCATAAATGATAAAAATACATTGTATATCATAGTTGCAAAATTTATATAAAACACCCTGTATTGTGTTGACAAATAACAAAAGTTTATAAACTGTATTGGTGGCCAGAATAAGCAGTCACCCTGAAAAATATGGTTAAATTTTGTAACATGCAATATGTTATAAAATCATGTAATATACATATATAATAATAAATAATTCATTCATAATATACTCACAAGATAAACAAAAGCAAATTTGTCCCTGATTTCTTCTGTGCTCTCTTTCATTGTTTTGCCCTCTAAAAATCCTAATCCATAAAAGAAACATAATATTGTTGCAGGAGAAGCCAGCAATTGGTCATTTAATATTTTTTTACCTACTGTTTTTAAATCTGTGTTAGGTAGGATTTTGTCAAGATAAATGTAATAAAAATGATGAAGGGGTCCCATAAGTGTTCCAATTATAAACATTCTAGCTGAAAAAATATTCCTGGTAAAATCTTATTTAAATACAACAGTAACAATTTTTATTTATGATTTTATGGATACCTGTGCGTGACCAATCATATCTCCCAGGTAAAAGGTTTGCATGTATTTCAATTTCTTGTTGAATCAAATCCCCCATTACCATAAAGCCACCTGAAGTTATACTATTTGTAAGTAGCAAATTTTTTTTAAAAAAGAAATGTACTCCTCTGTTAAATGTTGATTTTGCTCTATGATGTAATTTCAGAGGAGTTATAACTTTTTTGATCCAAAAGCACTTTGCAGCAATCATTTCTAGAACGAATTATTAAAATATAACATTACAACTAGAGTTAAAATCTTTATATACATTTACATAATATTATACCAATTAGATCTTAAGGTCAAATTTTCAACAATATTATTAACATATTTATCTGTTTATGATATTTTACTACAACTTAATAATAGAATTGTTTCTATTAAGAAATTAATCTTTCTTTTAATCAATCTTTCTTATGATTTACCAAAACTGAAAAGCAAATAATCCGCGTTTAAAATAAAATTTAAGTTGTCAACACAGAATACATATATTGTGGTATGTTTATATTGTCATTATCAGCTGTAGTCAGGAAATAGTCAATAAATCAAGTTGAATGAGATTTAAATTAGTTGTTTCACAGACATGGGCTCTAGTTTTCTATTAAAAATATACGGGTTTTCTTTTAAAAACATTTAATATTTTTGTTTTTTTTAAATTTATGAAAGTTCTGAGTCACATGTGAACAAAAATAATCATATTAACAAATCGATAAATTTATTTATAGATTCTGTGCAGTTGCGGGTTAAAGGAAAGTTATATAATGGATAGACCTTCCATCCGGACGTCATATTGCAGATCTTGTTACATGTACTACGCATGAAGATGTCTTCCTATAACCAAAGAAGACAAAAGCCATCGCCTTCGGCTGAAGACGCCCGATCGCTCCGCTTCGTTTCCTAGGTCGATACGTTCCGTGGTTTATATGATCGCCAGCCGGCTGCTGATCATTTGAACGACGGGCACCTTCCAGCCACAGTTCAAGTCCCATTTACCATTGCGTATGAACATATCTCTGTATAAGGAATCAGTCGCTCCGACGCATTATCAAAGCGGCGCTCTACTTGAGGTACGCCACCTTCCAGAGAGACCTGCGGATGGATAGCATTGACGAATTAGTGTTCCGACTCGCAACGATGATGATCCAGAAGGCGGACGCCTTCCGATTCCCGCATCGAGCCGTGCCATTTTAGGCTACCAGATCAACGGCCGTTTCCACGTGATCTTATACGCGCAGAATACTCCAATTTGACTTCGCGGCGGCTCCATCGCCCTCCCGCTCCCGAACTTGACGATTCATTTAAACTGATACTGCCGCCACGTGAGAATACTCCTCGGCCGCAACGACATACGACGACACCGATGGCAGAAGCCGTAACTTTGCCCACTAGTCGCTCCGCTGAGCTTTCCTAGAATTATACAGGAGTCTCACTCGATGGGCAATGACCGCAGGGTGCGTCCAGCCACACCCTGCTATTTCAACACCATAGGCCGAGTTCTATTACCGGTCCTTCTTTCTTCGGGCTATACTGGGCCCAACCCAATCACCGCTCTGTTTCCATAGGGCGCACACCTTCCCTTTCGCTTAAAGGACATTCAAGGCCAACAACTTAATGGCGTGGGCCTCTCGGAGCCTGTGACCACATCTAGATGTCTCCCTATAAGACATTAGACATACGTGTGACCGCTATTGGAGTTGACGAATTTGGTATAACCAGTGAAGGCCACATTAAAAACAGAAGTTATATACATCATTGTGTATAAATATTTAATATAAAATTCGTTAAATCAAAAAGAATGATATATTACTTTACTTCCACCTTTCTTTTAAAGTTAATATTCTTATGGTTTATTATAATATGAGTATTCTTGTCTTCTTTATCTAAAAGTTAAAATAATAGTGGTCTTGTAAATAAAACAGCTATAAAATTTATTTATTTATATTTTATGTTTAAATTATTTACTTGATTTACATCTGCTTCAAGTAATACAAAATAAGACTTGCCTTAAAAATATGATTTTTGTCTATGCAACTTTCACTGGAAATAGGTCTTTATCTTTGGCAACAAAGGTTAGATATTTTTCTGAGATTTTATGGAACACAACACATTTAAATTGTGTAATATCTGTAATTTGTCGTATAACTCAAGGTTTCAATAGTACAAGCAATAACTTCTAAACCAAGATTGGATAATTGTTACTTTCTAGAACGTAAAATTTTGATTTCTATCGCAAGTACTACCTTTGATGCACAAGTAAAAACAACCGCGATGGGTAATTGGAAACTAGAAGTGGCACGAATGGCTATGTATACATCTTTTCCTGTAGCATTATTTTTCTATTTCAATCAACCAATATATTTCGAAGAGTGGGTCACAAACACTAAACGACAAATATTTCCACCAGAAAATGTTCAGGACAAAGAAGCTTTTCTGCAATTAATTAAAGAGATGAGGAAGAAGCAATTGCAGTCTCTAGATGAATAGGATAGTAATTAGTAGTTTTATTAAGTTTAAATATAGCAAATAAAACATGTAAATACTAACAATTTATTTTGTGTACAACTATCTCACTCAATTTTAACATGTCTTGCGTTATATCTATAACTTAAAATTAGAGCAATAACATTTGAGGATAATGATGCATAAATAACATATTTAACACCTAGATATTGACCAATGAATCCTGCTGCCATTGGTGATAAAACACCAGATAAAGAAGCTACACTATTTGAAGCACCAATCAGAGTACCTTTATGTGTAGTATAATTTTTTCTTAAAATCATCTCTAATGTTACCAATCTGCCAACAGCATTACCTATAGACATAGGTATTAGCCATAGTGAATAAAACAATATATTTGAAGAAGCACAAAGTCCAAAAATTGAAATAGATAATAATAAAAACACATGATAATTCCTATGGCTATAATCCTTATCTTTAGGGTAATAATTATTTATGTAGCCTATTAGAAAACTAGAAATCGCACCTATTACACCTTGAAATGATATAACATAACCAATATGCTTTGGGGACAGTTCATATTGAGTTTTTAAATACAATGCATAATTTGAATAGTACACCCCCATGGCAAAACCTAATAAGGCTTTGAACATTAATACCTCCCAATATTGTGACCAATTAACTTTAGTTAACTCTAAGGCAGAATCCTTACTGTTACTATATATTATTTGGAAAAGATTTTGTTTGGAATGTGTATTTTCTTTGGATTTCTTTGTTTTTGTCCTTTCACTTGAATTATTATTTAATTGGGGCAACATAAACACACAACCTGAAAATTTTCATGATGAGTGATTTAATTTTTATGTTTATATTACTGATTTATGATACAGTCATTTTTTTTACTGAGAATGACAGCATTCTTATAATTTAACACAATTTCAAAACATTTTAGACTTAAATTTTTTGCTTTACTTTTAAGGATAAATTAGATGAACACTAATATATGTTATACTTTACCTGCATTGATTAAAAAACAAAAAGTAACAATTGCAGATAGGTAGAAAAATCCATTCTCAGGGTAGTCTTCAGCAATATGACCACCTATAATAGGACCTAATGTTATACCCATCCCAGATATTGCAGCCATTTTTCCAAAAATAGCAGATTGCTTTTTTTCATTTTTTTCAAATTCAGGTACTAATGCTTTTGTCAACAGCTGTGTTTGTTTAAATAGACCTGTTAAATTCAAGCAGTTGGATGTTATTTCAAATACACAATATATAGTGTATAACATATTACAACAGCAAAAAACTAGTTAAGTAATTTATGTATATTATGTGGACTGGTCAATATCATTGCCTAACCTTGGATGCCAATTTACTATATACTTTCAAATTAAGCTAATGTCTTTCTTTAAAAATGATAAACAAACTGTATTAAAGTAAATGATTACCTAAAATGGCACGCAAGAGTACAATAATAGTAAATGAGGTTGTAAGACCCATACACATGTATGCAGCTGAACAAATAAGTAAAGTATAAAGGAGTATATTTCGACTACCTTTTAAGTCACTTAAACTTCCCTGTAACACACAAGAATTGATTAATAATATATACTAATACTAATTATTTACAAATTACAAAAAGAAAAACTAATACTTACAATTAATGGTCCCGATACTAATTGAAAACCTGAGTACACTGAACCTAAAATGCCTACATAGATATGACTTCCACCCAATCGTCTAATATGACTAGGAATTATAGGCACTATTAGACCAACTGCAAGCAAATCCTAAAAATAAAATACATAAAGTAGAAATTAATGTTATCAAACAAATAAACATTCACAAAGAAATAAACTTACAAAAAATGCAACAAATTTTATAAGAGAAATGTAAGTCATTTTAACATAGGTATTAATTATTATATTATAATAAAAAATCTAAAAGCACAACGTTCCCACCAATCAACTTTCCGAGAAACAAAATATTAATTTATTATTTTGCACGATTTTTATACCAAGTGGATATGACAAATGTCACTTTTTTGAATTCATAATTTTTGTTAAAATGTAGCTAAAAATCAAGGCTCCATCTCAAAAAAATCTATACTAATATAAACAGCAAGATGAGAAATCAAAAAAATCCGCCTTGTTGTCGAATGTTTCCTATTCGATGTTTGCAATTTAAATTAAAAATTCAAACTTATTATCTTTGCGCATTTTCGATGTTCAAGAGCTGATATTTTTGTTGTTTATTACTATTTAGTATATAATGTAAAATATAATAAATATATAACATAATTATTAAACAGTAATAAACAACAAAAATATCAGCTCTTGAACATCGAAAATTTTTACTTATAAATTATATAATATATATGCATATTTTAAATATGAAATCCACAATTCTTAATGAATACCGCCCTCCTTTCAATAATCAATCCCTTTTCATCATCTGTCACCTGAGACAATTGTTAAAAATCAGATGGTAGGGTTCGTTTTTTTTGGAATGACTAACCGCTGTCGGCATAAGGCCTCTACAGCTTGCTCTGCGCCAGGCGAATAATGATCGAGTGAAATTTTACGAATTATTATTTCATCAACGAAAGTAAGGTGGCAATAATTAATTTCTTACGAAAACCGATTGTTATTGTAAATAAATATTTGTACTCATATAATAATTTCATCTTTTCTTCATTGTGGTTTCCTTCACAAAATATGAAGACGTGCTATTTCCAAACTGGTTCTTTAGGTTCCTATGTTAATAATCATTATTTTCCAAGTCCCATATTATATCTGATTCAAAGTCGCGCGCTAATTGAACGGATTTCCATTATATAGAAAATGAATTATTTCAAAACGCGATGATTTGACCAAGCACAACCGAACCGTTAATCGCATGCATTATTAAAACGCGTGTAGCATGTTTAAATATTACACCTGAGACGCGTTATCAAAATACGCTTTGATCACTTGTAATCTAAATAAACGCAAAGGTAAAGTCTCCGTACCAAAAATAAAGTCATTCTATTTAATATGACATTTTATACATAATTACAAAAAAACCATGTTATATTTACTTTATTTTTGTAATTGAAATTTTAATTGTATAAGCAGTTTTCGGTACTTATTACTGCTTATTTAATTTTTTAAGGCAAAAATAAAATTTTGGTCTCTCCTTATCGTAAAATATCTTATCTTATTTGAAATATTTTATTAGAAACCTCTGTCCCATTAAAACTTAAACGGGAAATAATTTTTAATTTGGACCATTGTTTATAAAATTTACTACATTTTTGGTTGATAACTAATTTCGCGATTACTTTCCATTCACGAGTTGTCAATTACGCTATATATACTACGCTATAACAAATATAACCTGTAGTATCTCAAACTGACTTCAATTTTTCAAAAATCCTTATATAAAAAAATTTAAAGCAAAAAGTGATATTTCAGCCATGTCAACATTTAAAAAATTTATGAATTTGACAAATGTTCCATACTTTGTTTAAAAGCAAAGGTTTATTTTAGTTTGTTTGTTTCACTAGAATACGTTTTCTAGTTTCTAGATATGGATTCGGAATCTATTATAAGCTTTAATAATGACTCTACATATCAATCTACTTTCAAAGATGATTACAATATCTCCAGTGTTCATGAATTGGCTCTTCATGCCATGAGAGATAGATGTTTACTTCTTCAAAGAAGAATAAATGCTTTAGAAAGTGACAATGTTAAATTGAAACTTAATATATCAAAAGCTAATGAAAATTCTCCATATACTCCTCTTCGAGATGATGATAAATTTGCTTTACAACGAAGAATTGCTGAATTAATCAAACAAAAATCCCAATTATTACACCATGTATTTATGGTTTCATGTGAAAATAAAAATCTATGGGACAAAATTGCTCATATAAAAGGTCCAGAAAAAAAAGAATATAATAAGCAACCTTTGGTACGTACCAATACGTACATTCAAACAAATCCTAAAATGAATGTCCAGTTTCAAGAAAAATTTGCTGAACAAAGCTTAGAAGAGATTTCCTTGAAATTAATAAATAGCTTTATACAAGAAAAATCTCAATTGGTTGATCAGTATGAACAAATGGTACAACTCCAACAGGTGGAAGATGACTGTACTTTAAATCTGGATTCAATAGGTTTTCATTACATGGAAGATCCTTCAACAGATTCCTTAAAAGAAATTCAGTCACAAACGGAAAAATTTCAATTGATGATTAAAGAAATAACTCAACAAGAAGAGGATATAAGGAAAGTTATCACCACTATAGAAAATGTATTGCATGGTGAGTTATACATCTATTTTGGTTAAGTCAGTGATGCAATCAATTTAATTAATACTTTAATATTTAATTTAAAGGATAAATATAGATTGCATGAGATATGCAATTTATATATCTAAAAGGTTTAATTTTGCTCAAATTTATATTGAATAATACACAAATATAAAATCTGTTTATTATAATAATTAAGTTGTGGGTGGCATTTTCTAATAGAATGTTATGCTAATGATCACATTTTATTTATTTAACTATATAATACTAACTTTACTTAATTTCTCAGTCAATATGGATTGTCATTTAGTATAACATGAATAATCAATAAAATGCTTTTTGCAGATGGATATATGTGTGTAACATGTAAAGCAAACCAGATTGAAAAGGTAGACAAGGAAACTGAAATGACCAATAGTTATGCTAATTTTGCAACACAAACTGATTCTTCACTATTTGATAATTTTATTGAAAGGAATAAAAGTAGTGCAGAAGATGAATACATTCAACAAGAGCCATTTGATAGAGTTTGTCCAATGTGTGGTGAAGCTTATAAGGAAAATGTTGGCTTTGCGGAATTTCAGTCTCATGTGGAAAGTCATTTTATTGGTATAACTGAAGCAGATTCTTTAGAAAACATAAACAATTCTTGATAAGACTGGAACAATATCCAATTGCATACAGTCTGTATTATATTTAAAACAAGTCAGTTTATATTTGCAAACAAATAAACTGATATTGCTTAACAGCAATAAAGGAAGAGAAAAGCAATAAACAAGTAATTCTATAATTTTATTAAAATATTCATGTAGGATGTTATGATTGATTAAATAATGTAAATGAAATAAATTTTCTAACTGTATCCTACTAACATTATAAACACAAAAGTTTATATGGATTTTGGTAAAATACTGAATGGATTTTAATTAAAATGCATTAATATAGCTATGATTTATAATAATATTGTGTATAATGAAATTGCTGAAAATAAAATATGTAAGTCAAATCCTGAAGGTGTCATACCTTACAGGGCAATACAGACGGAGTCCACCAGTCTATCATAAAAATACTTAGTTTATATTTAGTTTTTTGAAAATGTATAAAACAAGTTTCTAGTGATTAAATTCAATATTATTTAATTATTGTGAATTTTAATGTTATATATATATTTTTATAATTATATAAATAATTTAAGACTTTTTTACATATTTATTATTTACTAATATTATCTACAAAGTAAATAAAATAAAACTAAGCCAAATCTGTAGGCTTTACATCTGTAGATTCAGCTGGTTGTTGTGTAGTTTTTTGCAACAGATTCTTACTGAAGAATTGAGGTCTTTCTTTTTTCATTTCTATAATCCGCTTGCTCTGCCAAAATTCTTTTGGCTGAAAGTAGATTTAAATAATAATATTGTATTACAGTTTTAAATAATAATATTGCATGTGTAATATCATAAAGCGACATTTATTTTGGAAAAAAGAAGTAAAAACTATTTCAATATATAATTTAATAACTTGCTAAAGGTCAATTAAAGACTTATTTTTACTACTAAAAAAACTAAGCCAGCTAACTTTATTATAACATACCTGATCTGGTAAATTTTCACCATCATATAAGACAATAACATCATTTTCAATTGGTTTATTAGCTAGCTTTTCTATTATCTTTTCTTGAATTTCTTTTGTTTCTGCCTCAACAATTTTGTAACAATTTCCTGTTGAACAATATATATAAGACTACTAAACTATATTTGACTATTATATTCTTAAACTAAATTAATATTACCACAAAGACGTCCTCTTTCATGGTAATGGCCACATTCATTACAAACTTTAATATTTGTCTGTGGAACAAGCATTTTCCACACATGTTCAGGGGATCCAAATTTTCGTTTCAATCTTTTTTCTACTGTTCTTCTAAATTTTGGCACAGCTAATAGAAATCCATCACCAATGATATCTTTAAGGGAATTTTTTTTTTGTTGGGGTATTGATTTCTCGTGCACATAAGCAATAGCTAATTCTGAAATTTATAAATATAATGATATTAATAACATAGAAATAGAGATAGTAGATAACATCTAAAAAGAGTATTCGTTTCTACACCTTTCGGTGGAAGTCCAAAGATATTAATTATGCTTTTTTCTAGAGATTTAAAGATATAAAAAACATTTTTCGACACTCCACGAATCATGTTAAATTATTTTTAATTGCCGAATGAATTTGTTTTTCTTCTTATTATTTTTTATAATAATATAATGAAAAAATAAAATGTATGATGTTAGGTTATCTGATTCATAGACTACATCATATTATTATGTTGGATTCAATCACAGATAAGCAACAACAAACAATTTAATAACCAATTATAAACTAATTGAAATGATGCAAAAATATATAGGTATAATTTAAAAACTGAATCATCAGCTGTTTTTATAATATCCATTAGGTAACCAATGCTTCCAATGTTATTTTAATAAATTGAAATTAATTATCTCGATGGTTGATTCTTCTGCTTATTTTTTGGCTTCTGAGACTAGCAATCATAATTTTGCTAGTGCTAGGTATAATGATATTTACCTAAAAAACGAAAGACAATCAAGCAAAAATATACAGAAAGTTCATATGGTTCATACAAATTAAACCATAGAGAGTATGGAAATAATTTTAAGGTGTAATCTGTGAATATTAACCTTGTCTGTGGTAAAAGCTTTAGTATTCGATTTTGACACTCTAAGAATGCTTGACAACAGCGACATTTCATCTGCTATCGCCTATCAGAATCAGCTGTCGTCAGGTACAAGGTGGGAGGAATAAGTCGATTGCTTGTTTGTTAGCAAGTAATGTAGGTAGTTCATGTCCTCAAACGTATCGTTGCAGTTGTAGGTATGGCGAGTTTAAGTTCTAGTAGGCTCTGTGCTCGTGTTCAGGATAAGTTTATGTGTCAATTCGGACCCAAAGTCCGAAGGCAGACTGTATTTGTGAAACTAAAACCTCCTGGACCAACATCTTTGCGGATATTTGGAAAGACTTGTCAAGTAAGTTGAATAATAAAGTTTTTAAATTAATATCTCCTTTATCATATTTTCCTTTAATATTTCTGAAATATTTGTGTTTATTTGAATAAACATAAAATGTATACTAGTGCGTTTTCTGACAGTTATCTTTTTTACATAACAGCATGACATTAACCTAGAAGTCAGCTGATCTAAATTTGTATAATATTTATATTATAAATTTTTATCAAATTTTACAAAATTATACCATTAAATGTAGAGGAACCATTACACTTTATGATACTATGTGACTTGATACTATGATACTTATTACTATGTGATTATTTCGAATTATGATAGTGATAGAATAAAAAGTGAAATCACCATAGTGTCGCAGTAGGTCGGATAGCGGCACTATCCACAGGTTCTCCGTTCTTGAGTTTATACGATGATAATTTTCTCCGTGTTTATAACTTTTACTTTCGACATATAATGTCGTGTTTGCTCCTTATAATTTCACTACCATGAATCTGATATTTAGTTGAACTTTTTCATTAAAATTCTATACTGTTAATGTATTTATTAACTAGAATACATAATAAATTAATTATTGAAGTGAAATTTTGTGACGTGTACTTTTCATTCATACAAAAAATTATTAA
>DWCF01003247.1:0-20346 GCA_018230265.1 Delias oraia | reverse complement strand
TAGCTTATATGTAAATATGATTTTACTGAGAAATCTTAAACCTAAGAACTCTTTTTTATTTCAACGGATACGAATTTTTCGGATTGAAATTTTTTTTAAGATTAGGGCTGTTTTAGGTCGTCAATTACTTAGACCTACATTATTTAAGCTTACTCTGAGTAAACTATAGTTATCGTTGAAGATCTAATTGTAATAATTTTTTAGCACGACTATTTAGACGTTTGATTTATTGATAGTATTCATAATAACGTCACCCAGAATTTTTTTCAAAGATCTTTATGAATGAATGAAGAAAAAGTTTTATAAATTTACGATTTCTAATTATAACTTATGAATCTTAAAAAAGTGCTCTTATAGGCTTGCAACGCAAGAAGTGTCCATGGGTGGCGAAACGCTCTTTGCCTACTATGATATAAAAAAATTGAATGAAATATGATATTAAATAACGAAATAAAAAAAATATTTGATACCATATCTTATATCAAATAGTGCCATATCACAGTTTTAATTATTGATCTAAATATATTATGCAAAATAGTTCGTTTTATGTTAAATTATGTATTAGATTTTTTTTATGGTAGTCCATAAAATAGCTATAATTAGGATAAGTTATGTCATTGAAATAAGATATAATTCTCTTTTACATTAATCATAATATTGATAACCATTTAGGTCCAATTTCTTTGGAAGGATTATTTTTTATAAGGAATCTGATATTATGGAATTCTAAAAATGAATATATACATATAAGAAATATAATTAACATAAAAGCTAAATGAATTAGGATCTTTAAAAAATATAATTTTAGTAACTTTATGACCTTAAAAAAAACTAAAAAGAAGTTTATCCTTTCTATTTTTATTTGTGGTTGTTTTTTAAAATAAATCATTCTGTCTCTATTTAACAAATTATATATTTAGTAAAATATTAAATAAAAATTGATTAATAATACATTTGTAATGAACTATATTACGCACTTACGAAAAATAAAATGAAATTTTGTATTCCGCAAGCAATGAATCTTGTTACTATTTTATTATAAAATATATCAAATAATTATTTAAGGAATTCAAGTAAAAAACATAAGTTAAAAAAAATATTTATTGATGTTGTATAAATGAACAGATATTTAAAATTAATTATATTAAAGCCTCGAGTAGGTTTTAAACATGTCCAGAACACAACATCATATTTTACTTAAAATAAAACTAATACCATATCGATAACTTTTCAACTATGTACACTTAATCTAGGAAGATTCTTAATTTTCTTTCCGTTTACTCTTCATATATTTCTCTGCGGCGGTTGCTATGGCATGCGTTATTCTGCCGGTCATTTCATGCATGTTATCGTGAGAAAGAAAATCATCGACTGATCTTTTTGAGAAAAACGTCGCAGTCGTTGAATTTGGTCGCCAACTGTTGGGGTACACAATTTTGTGACGCAGCACCGCCTTTATAATTAAAGCTCCAACATAGACTATAAAATAAACGCTAAAGTATAGCGGCAGATAATACAACTTCTTACCCAAATAATAATAACTGAATCTGTTAACACGCGGCGTCTCTGTGGTACTGGGTGGTGGCTGATCATGATGGACATCGTGATCGTGATCATGATCGAGAACGAAATCATGAGGAAACTTAAAGTCCTTTGGAAAATCATGAGGAAAACCATGATCATTTGAGTGAGCGTCGTATGTCTCAGGTTTAACAGGTGGAGGCATCATTCCTGCATCCTTAAAATCATTACCATAAGAGTCATCCGTGTTTCCATGTTCTTTTGGATAAACAGCTTTAGGATAATCATGGTGATCAGGCGACGAATCTAAATGACCGTAAATTGGTGCTGAACCATATGGTAAGCTCGAATCTGAATTATCATAAATTGGAGGTGTATCATATGTTTCGGTTGGCGGAGCCTGAAGGGTAGGTTTAGGTTTACTGTAGTGATATCCTTGAAAATCTTGACTGTCCATCGGCATCATGGAGCCACCGCTGGTTGGTACAGCTGGCTTATTATATGAATATCCATTAAATGGTTTACTTATAGGCGCGATAGTAGGTAGAAAAGCTGGCGGTGACGGCGGTGAAGGTAGTTTATACCGGTATCCTATATCCATTGGTTGGTCATCATTGTTCACACTAGGATCTGAATAAGTGTCAGTTGGATCTTCATAGCTCGGTGCAATCACTGGTGGAGATGGAAGGGATACTGGCGGTGGTGAATTATCTGGAATCAAAGGTGCTGCTGGTTGTGCGACAGGTGCCGGTGGAATAGAAGGAGGTACTCTAACGTCAGTGTCAGAGGAATACGGTGGGAATGCATCATAGCTTACAGGTGATGGAAAATTGCCTCCATTTATTGGAGGAGGTGGCGGCGGTACAAGGCTTGCAGTTGCTTTTGGTGATAGTGAACCTGGGTTAGATAGTTTTGATTTACTACCGTATGGTTGAGGTAAATAAGGCTGAGCAGGATTATAACGTTCTATGGGCTGATTCACCATTTGAAGCGTACCGACATCTTGAGCTTCGCCTCTGACTGGTTTCTTAGTATCGAAAAAATTGTCTAAACTAGTGTATAAGTTGTTTCCTTTTTTACTATTTGATAAAAGATCGAGCATTGGCTTTTTCAAGTTTTTCATTTGGAAAGGTTTTAAGTTTACATAAGGAAACCGGATATTTTGTTCTGTTCGTATAGCTCGTGATTCATTTTCCGCTCCACTTCCAGAGTTTGTTGCAAATCTGAAATTTTATAAGCTACTTTGAAAATTTTAATATTTTTGTACATACCTTTAGGTTATTAATATAAAATTAAGTTCTGATAGTATTGCAAAAAAATAAAGTCATTTCAATGTGTAGGTAGCTATAAGTTAAGTGAAATCTTACCCTGGTAAAGCAAAGTTTTCATCCATATGATCATTGTCATCAGACTTTATGTTTGAATCGTTTTCAGCTTCGTTTTTCGGTGCATCATCAATATTTTCGTCATTAGTGTCATCACTAGTATACTCGTGAGGTACGGGTGCTTCATCCCATTGACCACGTTCTTCGTTTCGTTTCTCGCCGTCAATAATATGCCATATGTTCTCTACATTAACTGCAGCAGTTGTTGTAGAAGCTGTTGTTGAGGAAGCTGTCGTAGAGCTTTGAGTTGTTGATGGCAAATAAACCGGTGCTAATGCCTTATTGTACAAATTGTCGGACATAGAAAGATAATCATTATTGTGATCTTCTTTTGTGACATCTGTATGTAATGGAAAAGGCAATCCGTAGTTAACCCGCGCTGCGTTATCAGTTTCATCGTCAGGTACATAAATTGGCTGTGCGGTTGATGTTTTCGGAACGATCTTTTTGCTCTCGAAATACTTTCGTAATGATTTATTTCCAGTCGACTCAAAATCTACAAATATTAAATCATGAGTCTTAACTGTTGGAGCGCTTTTTGTCGTTGAAGGTAGAGTTGCTGTTGAGTTTTCACTCGAGTCCATCCTTCTCATCCAGTTACGGTAATAAAAAGGGGCCGGCTTCGCTTCTTGCACTTGAAAGGGTCTCGGAGCCGCAGGTGTGACAACATAAACTGGGGGACCGGGAAAACTAAGCGCGAAAACATGTTCGTTTAACAAATACACTAACAATACTTTGAAGATGGTTTCCTTTATCATCTTAGAACTTTCGTACGTATACAGATATCATTAACATTCGCGACTACGAGCGTACAACTTGACACTCGATTTGTAAATGCAAAAAACAGTGAAATGTGCTCATATGGAATATGAAATTGTCAACTGAAATAAATTGTGATAATTGTTAGCGGTACTTTAGTAAGTAGAACACCTGAAGCACGAGATGGCCCGAACCTATTTGTTAGCGGAATAATCAATGTCACAGCGCTGAGACCCGAAAGTGTTACATATTTAGACAACATATTAAATATACGAGCAACTTATTATAGATATCCGTGTAAGGTTTACTTATAATACTTTTCTCCGAAAATCTATGGAGCGACAAAGTAACAAAAGAAGCTACAAAATATTACTACGCTGTGATTGAGAGAAAATACATTTTTGATTATAGACATGTTATTATACCAAAACTGTTCTATACCAATATTTTGAAAACATGAACACAGTAAAAATTAAAAATAAATAGAAATAGGAATGTCCAAAATAAACAAAATATATTTAAAGTTAAAAAAATTGAAGAAAAATTAAGTTAGTAAATTAGTAAGTATTAATAATTAGATTGTAGGTACGGTCTGTCTGAGGAAAATTTTTTGAGTGTTAAAGATAATTTTGCTAAATTAAAATAATTTATTTGAAATTTCATAAAGTTGTAAAGCTTTAAGACCTTTTGTATTGTAAGTTAACAAGCGTTTTAAAATGTTTTTTTTTAATAAACTGATTTTGTTATTGTTTAAAAATCCAGTTAGCGGCTGGTCGCTTGGAATTTAGATAAATAAGATACTTGATTGCGGTTCTACCGAGACAAATTGCAACGGTTCATCATAATTTTTATCAATTCCTATTAAATATGATATATGAATATATGGTGGATAAAAGTCTAATGCTAACAAGAATCTTATATCGATAGATCCATGTTACTTTCATTGGAGAAGTCATTAGTAACGTAATGAAAATCATTTATTATTATAAATAGTATTAACGACGATTAAACTTAAAATAAATAATTAAAAATCCAAAACGAAAATCAGGAGCCATCCAGGTTTTTCTTGGAAACATCTTTGCTTGATTCATTATCCAAATACGCTGGGTTTTCTACACCGGAGTCAATGCTGCCATCTTTGTTATCTATTACTAATTTCAGACGGTCCAAATGTGCCATTTCATTCGCTATCTTATCTGTGACGTCATCTGATAACACTTTTGTATGTATTTCGGTCTGTACATTTGATGTAGCACTCTTTGCAGAGATGTCGTTTTCTCTACTTTTAACAATTTTCCTTAAACACAATCTATTAAAGACGAAGTAAATACATCCAGTGGCTAACGCAGCAGCAGCAAATAGACGATATGTAGACCGTGTGCCGAAATATTTCATTAAACAGCCGCCAATGAGACTTCCAGCACCTTTACCTATAAGAGTAACATATTTTCAGATTTAATTTAATCATCTACTCTTTTATTTCGTGGGAGAGTCATACAGAAGCATGTGGGGATGCACTAATTGCCGGCTCCGAAGTAATACCCAGCGTGAAACGGTACTTGTGTACTTGTATTTCGCAGAGAGAGTGTGGATATCGGAGGGCCTTAAAAGTTCCGCTTACACGGCGGGAATAGTCGGCAACACAACCCATGCGCGGACGGTGGCGCGATTATTCATGGGCGGCGCTGTTCTCTTAGCATATAGGAGACCCACCTGCTCCGTTGTCCGTTATCCTATAAAAAATTCTTTACTTAAGACAATGATTTAAATTCCATCGTTATCTCTGATTTGTTGTTATAAATAAGGGACACATAAACATAAAAAGTAAACTTTATCAAATTTAATTCGGACAAGATTTTTCAGATATAATTGCAACGTTAATGAATATCTTAGTAGTATAATTTTTTCTTTCATATGCCTGAATAGGGTCAGTATTTTTAAAACATGTTAATTTTTTTATAAACATGAGAGAACTAAAATATACATAGAATAATGGATACACCGCGTCATAGAATAGTATGGATTTGGTGTCGTTTAATTGTTGTTTCATTTGAAATAATAAGTTTCAATGTCATTAAGAGGAAGCTACGCACCAACGCCATAATAGAGACCGCCGAGTAGTCCTTGTACGGAAGAATCGGTCGTTGTTGAGGAAAGGAGCGCCGCGTACGTGACCGCTGCAGTAAACGACAATGACAACGTAACAGACTCCATCGCCTCGAATATCAGGCTCAGCCAAGGGTTGTAAATGAACGAATAGCCTGATAATAAACCTAAGTTAACTAATCTATACACAAAACACAGTCAATTACACAATATGTAACTCAAAGAATACTCAGCTTGAAACGGTACTTATACTGTATTTCGAAGAGTGAGCTCTTAAAAGTTACGCTTCACCGGCTTAAAAAGCCAACAACACCAACCAATGCACGGACTGTGGCGCAGTTTTTCATGGACGGTGTTCTCTTACCATATAGGAGACCCACCTGCTCTGTTTTCCGCTATCTCATAAAAGAAGGCATGTACAGATTTTGTAAGCTGGATTGCATATAAGCTCTTTTTTATCTAAATTTCATAATTTAAATTAATTATTGTATTAGTGTAATAGCTATTCTCCGCAAGTCGACGTCTGAGCGCCTATTTTGCGTGTACAATTTAATAGTTCACAAAAACTAAATTGAAGAATTTAAATTTTTCTAAGACTCTCTAAACTCTAAAATAACGGAGAGATCTGCAGATCGATCGTGATTTTTTTATTGCTCTATATTGTCGTGACTAATAGTTAATTCCCATTTATCGCCAAGCAAACCGATTTCTCATTAATAAACCTGTCTGCAAGTAGGTATCTGGCATAGGGATCCATTTAAGGTTGTTTGTTTAATTCAATTACTCTCCAATCACTTCGAATAAAGCCGTTTAATCAAGAATATTGAATTAAACATGGTAAAGATTTTTCATTATTGACAGATTGAAGCCGTCATAAAAATTATTACAGTCACACTTGATAGTATTCTTCGTATCAAAGTAGAATCTCGATACGATAAAGACGAAGGGAAACTTTAAATAATTTAAGTTATTGAAGTTTTTGCTTCACAAGGGTTAACAATATGCTTTAGCTTAATTAAGAATTTTTACCTAAATCTTTCTAGGTTTATTAGGGATAGGGTTTCTAGTCACAAAGGTCATCGCCGTTACAACTTTGTGTTACTGAGGTGCGACGTTAAAATTACCCACTTAAGTTATAGACGGTTCATATTTGAAGGGCTCCGGGAAAACGGGAACAAATTTTATGAATTTATAGAGGTTTTTAAGTATATTTTTTGTTTCGGAGTAAGAAATTCATACATACCAAACAAGCGAATGGCATAAAAAATAAATCCAATAGAGAGTATATTGGAGTGTCCAATTTTGCTGATGATCGGTCCCGACATTACTAATAGAGGTAGCCCAGCCACACCGCCCACTGTGATAGTCATTCCCATAAGAGACTGCGATGCTCCTAAGTCTTGCAGGAACCAGAACAGGAAGCTTTCCAGATACCCCCACGCTGTTCCTGTAATATAAGGCAAACAAATTATTACCTGTCATATAATTTTGAAGTTATAACTACAATTTATTTTAAAGTGACTTATAAAGTGACAAAACATTTTCATATAAGTGTTATCCACACTATCTTTATCGTGGCAGAGCCATGCTGAAGCATATTCTGACGCACTAATTGCGCCGGCTCGTCCGAAGTGATACCACGTCCTCACAGAATACTCAGCGTGAAACGGTACTTGTACTGTGTTTCGCAGATTGACTGAGGATATCTGAGGCCGTTAAAAGTGCCGCTTAAGCGGCGTCAAAAGCCGGCAACATAACCAATACGTGGACTATGGCGCGGTTGTTCATGGGCGGCAGTGTTCTCTTACCATATAGGAGAACACCTGCTTCGTTGTCCGCTAGAATAAAAAAAAATTACAATAGGTGTCCACCTATTAATATATAAATGCGGAAAAATTGAATATAAATAAAGAAGAAATAGTTGAAATTAATGAAAAATTATAAGGAAATTTTTGGGAACGATAAATAAGTTTTCAATTTAGTGTTTTAGTGGCTTTCCATGTTTAGGTTGTGTTAACGACGTATTTCCGCCGTTAAGGCGGCAAGCTAAATTGGTTGCCCTCCCCTACTTTCCTCACTCAGTGAAATGGTACTATTTTAAGCTGGTACTCTGTTTATTCCTTTGTATTTAATATTCACTATTAGAAGCTGTTTAACAAGACTCGTTGAGACGTTTAAATACATTCAGATGAGAGGCATTTAAACACACACACATGAAGTAAACATTAAATGAATAATAGTAATGAATGCATTTGACTTGACTCATTTCTGATTGAAACTAGGAACATTAATGAGCTCTACCATACTAGCTAACGGCTTACCCGTTTTCGAAATAAAACCTATTGAGCTACTTACCCATAACAACGCATATAATGAGAAGAGCGACGATTTCAAAGTTACGAAACACGGTGACGACATCTTTTACAAGAGTTTTAGCGGGTTTCTTGAACTCAAGATCAAGACCTAACACTAGAATCCCAGATAGGACCTTCAATACAGCATACATATAGAACGCGGGTCTGAAATGTCAACATACAACTTCTGAGACACATTGTGTTTATTCAAATATTATTATTCACTTTATTAGTTAGTTTAGTTTTTTAGCCTTAGTTTTTTTATATGTTAAAATATCAGCAAATTCTGAGTATATATATAGATAGAAACGAAAGTTATATTCATAAAAATGGAAATTTAAGGAATTTTTTTAAACGCTCTGAAAGTGTTAACATATTATCTATGTAATATTTTTGTTATCTCAATTTTTTTTACAATGGTTATGTTACCTAAAGTCTGTATATCCTTTTCCTCTGCTTGCATAGTCAATGAACAATCCTGCCAAAGGCGAAGATATCATGCCTCCAAAACTGCCATAAACTTTCTGCATTCCATAGTCAGCTTGTTGTTCTCTAATGATGGCTATAACAGCACCTTCGAACAACGCGAAAGACGTGCCACTAATAATGCCAATCAATACACGAAGCTGCAAATAAATTAAAATCTTTCAATTTCGATACTTTTCGACTATTTTTTTTTAATGTTGCACTTGGGAACTACATACTAATTATCTTCAAAATCTTTAATTAATAATCTTCAAAATCAGTTCAGCGGTCTGGTATGAAACTCACTGACAGACACTCATTTTCAGCGTTATCATAAAAACCTCCCCACACTTTTGACTAAGTAGTCGAATGTGTGATATTACAGTGCAAACTTATGTAGGTATAAGTACCTATTGATACTAAAGATTTTAAATATTCAAAACGAAATCATTTAACATGACTAGGTTAAAAGTTATCGGATATCAATTACGTGACGTCTTATGTAAGACTAGCAGGTTCCCTTACAAACTTTTATACGCCATACTATTACGTGATCTTAAGAAAGTCCAAATTTTAAGACATTTTGTTAGGTTATTAAATTTAAGACATTTTGATATTAAATCGGCTTCAATAAGAATATTTTAAATTCCAACTAGTGCATTTATCCAATAGAGCAATAAATATATAGGAAATAATTATATAATTAATTATTTAACGAACCATTTAATTAATATATGAGCGTATTTTAATTTTAAATAACTTACCGCCATATAACTCCAAAATGTGAAAGCCGGATCAATGTCAATAAGTTGTTGGTCATTCGTACACAAAGATTTTCGAAGAGTTGTCATTGCACAAGCCGAATAACATTTTGTGAACCTTTTGGATGCCACTTGAATCGCAACTTCTATCTCCTTTTCCCTCTGAAAATGTTTAGGAAAAAAATGTTTTGTTAAAGGAATTTTTTTTATGGAAAAAATGGTAAACGAGCAGGATGCTCACCTAGAAAGGCCACGCCGATTGCCTGTAAGGGATAGGTGAACTACTACTACAAAAAAATCTTAAAACCCTGTGGAATCAGCTGCCAGCGGGAGTATTTCCAAATCAATACGACGAATTAAAGAAATGAGCGTACATATTCCTTAATGGCTGTGCACTCGCCCGTGGATCTGTAAGTGCTGTAGTGGGTGAGCCTCCTGCTCCCTTTTTCCGCCGTTTACAAGTTTTCATCAATTTGTTAATTAAGTTAAATATACGTTTTATTGTAATCTATATGTAAACGTAAAACAACGTTCATATATGGTTCAAAAGTAATCTTAGGGTAAGATTTTAGTTTTCCATTAATTTTAGACCAACTCCGTCATCGAAGTAACGAGGACAAGAAGAGGCTATAGAATAAATGAAATAAAATATGCAATGTGCTATTGAATGTTAATGAAGATAAACTTCGGCCTGATATAATGTCACTGTTCTGTCTGATTTTTCGCCTTGACCTTTTCTTTTACAATATATAGTTAGTCTTGTTTCTTTAAGTATTGATATTACCAATTGTTATTTTACGTAATAATTTTTTTATAGTATAACAGACATCGGAGCAGGTGGGTCTCCTATAATATGGAAAGAGAACACCGCCGCCCATGAACAACCGCGCCATAGTGCGCGCATTGATATATTGACGACTTTTTATGGATTATTTTTTAAATTCCTCCAATATCCGCACTCACTCTGCGAAGCACATTACAAGTATCGTTTCACGCTAAGTATTCTGTGAGGCCGTGGTATCACTTCGGACGAGCCATATACTTCAGCATGGCGCTCCGCAGTTTTACGTAAATATTATTAACTAAGTTAGTAACATTCAAACCAAGTATAAAAAATACATTTCATGAGTAACAACAACCATAAAAAATAAGATATATACTTACTTGTTTCAGCGTATCGATACATTTTGTACGACCGTCTTCCCCAATTTGAAGAGAACTATTTCTTATTTGAATATTATTGACCCTATACGTCGGTGTTTCATCCATATCATCAAGACGATCCAATATTCTTACATGATAATCTTCAATGGGATCCTTCTCTAAATCGGTAATGAAATCAAAGTTGCCCAACAAACATGTTGAATTACTGCTCCCACTATTGCAATTCATACTATACAATTGCGGCGTAGGAAAGAATATCTTATTATCAGAAACTTGCGTAAGAGTCGAATTTAAATTGGGATTATTGTTTAAGTTACGAACTCTTTTCCGATCTTTTGAGTTGACGTCTGTAGGTATTGATTTCACTGTGTTACGATAAATAAGTCGCTGTGACAGCTTGTTCCAATTCAAATTCACTATATATGAATTACTAGAAAGGACTGAAGTCATTGACGATGAATCGTTATTCCTTTCGCAAATAAATCCACATGAATGTAGTCTGTCAATAGGTAAGATGGTAGAATTATTAAAACTACTACTTACTATTAAAGAAATGAGGTAAATATTTTTGCTAGTTTTGAGAGCCTCGTAGTGAAGTGGTTTAATATGTCTACAATGAAGCGAGAGGTATCGGGTTCGAATCCCGGTCCGGACAATTATAATTTATTCGGTCTCTGGAAGGGCTTGACAGTGGCCGGGCAAGTGACTTAATAGCGACGCAGCCGTGGGAGAGCAATGCTGAAGCATATGCTGACGCACAAATTGAACCGGCTCGTCCGAAGTGATACCACGGGGTCACAGAATATTGGAAACGGTACTTGTACTATGTTTCACAGAATGAGTGAGGATATCGGAGGCCCTTAAACGGCGTAAAAATCCGGCAACACAACGAATGCGCGGACTTTGGCGCGGTTGTTCATGGGCGGTGATGTTCTCTTACCTTATAGGAGACCCACCTGCTCCGTTGTCTGCTATAGAATAATAAAAAAATAAAGTGTAACACTCACGTCATATTGATCTCATGGGCTTGCGAAGGATAACAAGAATGTTGGCTAACATCTTGGAGATTCAATACAGCTCCATTACAGGTTACGATAAGCTCTACCGCGGGTGGATAAATTACTGTATATCTACCAACGGGTACAAGTAACAAAAGCAACGCAGATAGACCTCCCAAAGCCGACGTGAGAGCCAGCAACAACTAAAATTACATTTTAAATAGGTAGTCAAAAATTATGAGGAAAATAACTTATAACTTACGGATATTCAAAATAATTTACCAAATCTATTAAGGATAAGAACTTATAAAACTTTTCAGGTAAATCTTAGAACATACTAAACCTACAAAAATACGGCGTAACAAAAATATAAGTAGCTATGTCTATCTAATTCCGAACAATTGGCGACTTTATCTTCGTCACTTTGAAAAACCCAATAAGCTACTGTTTATAAAACGGGACGTAACGTTTAAGGGAATAATTAGTGAAATTGAAAGATACTCAATTGCATGATTATCTGCAACGCAATGACATGATAATCATTGATTCAAATGCACAGACCGTAAAATCATCTCAGAAATAATAGTTTGTATTATGAAAAAAAGGTATTTTGATACATCTATAGCCGCAACGAGTGTAATATTTAATCAAACTACAAAGAGAATTTAAAAAAAATATTAATTTTTCCAAATAAAACATTTGAAATTGTGTATCAATCTGTAACATATAATTAAATATTTTAAGGAAAATAGTCATTAGCCTATTCAATGTTGCTAATTTTTTTATGCTATAGCATAAAACGGAACAATTGGGTCTTCTAAATGGTAAGAAAAGACCACCGGCCATGAACAACCGTTCCACAGTCCACGCATTGTTTGTGTTGCCGGCTTCTTTGGCATTTGACATTTTTAAGGGCCTCCGATATCCTCTCTCACTCTGCGAAAGACAGTACAAGTACCGTTTCACGCTGAGTAATTTGTGAGCCCATGGTATCACTTCGGACGAGCCGGCCCAATTAGTGCGTCAGCGTATGCTTCAGCATGGCTCTCCCACGAGTAAATGTAGTAGAAGCTCTTTATTCGCGTAGCAAACTTTCCTTAAATCATTCACAAAAGAAAACAAAAACCGCATTTATGGAATACGGTGAATATTTTACTATATGGGATTATGTTAATAGATTAATATGTTTCAAAATAAAATTATCAATTTAATTTAAGTTGACCATAATTTGACCATATTAATTATTTGACATTTAGAAAAACGCAAAACTTTTACTGTAATTTAAATTTTGTAGAAGAGTATTTTTTAAATGTTCGAATGTAAGTTGTGTTCTTACCCTAAAGTTACCAATTTTATCAGCAAACAATCCTGCAAGTGGTGGTATCATTATCAAAAAGAGCGGTGTTAAAGATGACATTACAGCCGTTTCTTCTACACTGATACCTAACTCTCGCATGTGTATTGTAAGGTAGGGATATAAAACCAGCTGGGCTAAAATAAAGTATTTATTTAATAAAATCTTGGTCACAAATATCAAACATTCTAAAAATTATAATGAGATGAATATATTATAGATATATTGTAGACAAGCTATTTTTAATACAGACGCAGACACCATTTAAGTATATATAAAAAAAAGTATACTTAAATAAAGTGGGTCTTTATTTGCGTAAATCTTATAGGTTATAACAAATTATCCGAATAAAAATAGTTCAGGAGTTAGTCGCGGTCAAATGTGGTATCTATTTAACTTACTGGATGCATGAACGAAGCATAATATTTTCAGTGGTATTAGCTTTTTTTGTCGCAGATCGTCCAGGATTCTTTTAAAAAATGATCGGATCATATACATTTTCGCAATTGTAATAACTTTGTTTTATAAATTCGTCATGGATCTGTCGATAAAGATTTTCTGCTTCGGTACACTCAATTCATATAAATTTGCATTAATAACCTCTCTGTAATAGAAACAGTAATTATCATCATTTCAGTCGTAACACGTCCAGTGCTGGACATAGGTCTTAGGGCCTCCATGAATACATGTCGGAGGCGACCTGCATCCAGCGTCTTCGAGCCTTTATAAGGCCCATTCATATTTATTTCTTTTTCTAGCCTGTATCAGGTCGTCTGTCCACCTTGTGTGTGGATATAAATATGATATAAAAATAGTAATTATAATTAATAAATATTATAAATAAATTAGTAAATGTTGTTGGATAAAGGTTTTATCCGATAGAGTTCGCATATGTACAACACATGGTATAAACTGTAAACAATTTTGCAGTCCTTCTATAAAGCAGTAACAGTAAGACGTAAATGCCTTTTATTAAATTTGACTTACTCAGAAAATATTTTCTTTATTGATTTAGCTCATGTTTACCGAATTTTTTAAAAGTATGCTATCTTAACAGAGCAATAATTGTGTATATATTTTACACATCAAATATAATCCTTCTTAGTTCGTATTTTAGAATAAGCAACAAGACAATGGAAACTTAACCAGTTCTCATAACAATGTCTTTAAACAAAACCAACCGCTAGTCAGCCACCACAGGGCACAATTAACTGTTACTTAAACTAATTACATATCTATGCTAGGTCCCATTTTCTTCTAGGTTTAAAAAATAAACTATAGTTTTTATATAGCCAACTTCAACGAAATAGAATATAAAAAGCAGGTTCTCTTACAACTTTTTGATGCCGAGTTCAGCATGAAACAAGTAGATATTTTAAACAAATATAACTGTTTTTTTCTAAAGCAAATACTCCTAATTCTAAATATTTAAACACGAAGAAAAATTATACATAATTATAAAGAATCACATATTACTTAGTTTTAGCATGACAATCAGTTTCTAATTTTAAATCAATAATATTTATGTAACCTACTTATATTATTTGCTTTTTGTTCCGCTTTCCATCAAAAGTACCTAATCTAACTTCCGATAAAACAATTTACGAAGATATAGAGACGGAAGCTAGCAAGTTACGTAAGCTTTTAATACTGATAATATAAAAGAATGTCTCATACTTATGAATGATCACGATTATTAAAACAATCCTTTGAACATTTTAAATTCTTGAATTTAATATAATACTGATATTTACTGTTTTGCAATCAATAACGTAAACGCTAAAGATATATTTTAATTTATTAGCAAGAATTTCTTGTTAACAAATCCTGCACTAAATTGTAAAATAAAATTTTTACTGATTTGTAACTTGTTAGTCTTTAATCTGGTCTTAAAAGATAAAGTACTTAATATTCATAAATTAATTCTGTAAATTGTCTAGCTACAGAATATTTCTGGACTCAAATATAATTTATCTATATTGACAAAGCTCCGTGATCACGAAATGATATACACTAACATATTATATCTAAGTTTAAAAAAGGAAAATTTAAGGATAACGACTGTGGAAGAGTAGACCCTGCAGAGGAAATATATGTTTGAGTAGTCACGGACGTCCTTACTAGTATTTCATAACAATTAAAAAAACTATTATTATTATTAAATAATTATATTAATACTAATTTTTTCAAATATTTCCTTTATTTTATGGATTTTATTGAAATTTATCGATAAGTAAATTGGTAATAAAATTACATTTTTATATTATTGAAAAATATTGCTTAGTATTTTCAGTATCCCATTCACACAGGAAACACTTATCACAAATATAAAATGATTTTACTGTTGAGAACTTTCGCAAGACTTACCGTCATTAATAAACTATGTTGAGATTTTCACTTGTGCTCTTATTTTGCATCATTTAAACTGTACCCGGTAACTATTATTTAAAGTATTGTGCTCGAAGAGCTGTCGTTTGTCGCGTGTACAACGCGTGCGATTCAATAATGTTTTACGGCCACGCTAGCGGAGCTCCGTCCTCCTCTCTCATATATTAAACAGCCCTGCGACTGCCAAACAATTCAAAAGTTAACTTATAACATGCATATACAAACATTTAGGTACCTATATACGAAGTTTAGTGAAAGGTTACTCAAGAATACATAGAACAACGATTGTGTTTACGGCATACATTTATTAGGTTGATTGGTTTCTAATATTATTGCATAATAATATATGATATTTGTTTTATGCGTTAAAATGTTTCTCAGACGTATTTTTTTTATTCAATAGCAGACAACAGAGCAGGTGGGTCTCCTATATGGTAAGAGAACACTGCCGCCCATGAACAATCACGTCACAGTCCGCGTATGGTTGTGCTACGGCCTTTTTAAGGGCCTGTGATATCCTCACTTACTTTGCGAAACACCTTACCAGTACCGTTTCACGCTGAGTATTCTGTGACCCCGTGGTATCATTTCGGACGTCATTTAGTGCGTCAGCATGGCTCTCCCACGGGTGCGACAGTATTAACATTCGCCCGGCCACTATCAAGCCCGTTTAGGGACGGAAAAAATTATAAATTAAATTATAACTATCCGGATCGGGATTTGAACCCGATAGCTCTCATTTTATGGTACCTTTTTTTGAAGCTCTCAAAAAGAATCTGAAATATATTATTTTAGCTTAAAATTATTAACTGTTAAAATTTGATAAATTTAGATGTAGTAGAATAATGATTCGAATATTATTGATACACACGTCAGATAGAAAATTTTTCTGAATACTACTATCGGTACATATTAAATAAATGAATATGATAATATGTGAAAATATATAAAAATCTTTAGTAGTAGATACTCCAATTATAGTGTTCTCATTGCACATTCTTCGTGAAAATTACACTAACTAGGATAGTATTTGCATTTTAATTTTGGTAAACGATTCGTAACTAGTTTCATCCAAGTCATTTTCATTGACCTAGTCCTTAGAACACGTTTGGTCGTCATGTAGAATAAATTACGAATAACAAATACAAAAGTAATGTATATGCTAATTGCAAGCCTTCATAGATATATTTCATGTCCAACAAATGCTATTGATAATGAGATTCACGATACAATAATTAAAAGAACAAATCTGCATTACTTCTTTTACGCATTCTGTGGAACTACCGACACATCACCATCGGACTCACAGGTGCATATTGAAATAACTCTGGCACTGTAAATTGTTTTTATTTTTATGGTATAGTGGACAACGGAGCAGGTAGGTTTCTTATGTGGTAAGAAAATACCACCGCCCATGGTCAACCGCGCATTGGTAGTGTTGCCGGATTTTTCGCCACTTAAGCAGCATTTTTAAGGGCCTTCATATACAACTACTTTTTTCAAGTACAACTATTTCACACTGAGTATTCTGTGAGCCCGTGGAATCACTTCGGACACAACTGCCAAATTAGTGCGTTAGCATATGCTTCAGCATGTCACTCCCAGGAGTAAAACTAACTGTTACGAAGGCTCTGCAGCAACGTATTAGCAATTATTTGTCCATGGGAAGCGGTGTTCTCTTACCATATAAGGGACTCACCGGCTTCGTTGTCTGCTATACCATCTCCGGAAATTATATGGTCAGTCGACACGGTGTAAATACTAAACCGCTTATAGCTATAACGAATATAAAAAAATTGTGATAAACGAAATTAAAGAACACGTCTTAAATTTCAACACAAAAATCACTCAAATAACTCTTTATTAAAGCTCACACAGATCATAAATAATAATAATAATCAGTCTTTAAATAATATTTTTGCACATTTTTCAGTTGCTAAGATTGCATAACACAAACAAAAACTATTATATTTTATTAAAAATCATCAGATAAAATAAAATTTTAATAGTCTGAAACTGTTTATGTTTCAAGCTGTCTTCACTTTTTACTATGACATAACATTCATACTGAGCAACTGTAATTTAAGTACTTATAGAAACCACTGGTATTACTTTAATATTTCATGAAAATTTTTCTGTTTTATTTATTTATACCATTCTTATTGTGTATCATAAGTGCTTGTAAGTCCAATAAATTAAAGAACGCAACCTACAGAAAAATAAAAAGAATATCACATCTTTCCACAAAAAAATAATGCATAAAATACTGATCATAATCACCAATTTACCGATTAGCACCTATTTTGGTATACATATATAAAGTTGAGAAAACCAATTCTTCATAAATCTAATATTTTGAAGAAATATTCAACTTCAAGCAGACCATCTTCGGCTAGATCACTACAGTGTATAGCATTTTGCACCTTTGTCTTTCCTATTTTGGCTCTCATTGTATTTGGACGTAACAACCTCGCGATTTCCTAAAAACAACAAATTTCACATTTATAATATGAATTTATTATTATTTATATTTTATTTTATTTTACAATGTTATTTGAAGCAAATAGATTTAATAAAAGTGATTAAAAGTAAAATTGTTACTCACTGGATCTGAAGGGCCAACCAATTTTCGAAACTCAACAGCTGTATTAATATGTTTATCCTTTGCGACTATTTCCATTGCTATACAGGGACCACTTGAAAGTTCTTCAACCATTCCCTTAATTAAAAATTTATTTTATAACTTGTTGTTATATTATAACTTGTTGTTAAGAATTGTAAAAATGAGAATCAAACATACAGGAGTCTTACTAAAGGTCAGCCTCCCTTTAGTAAAACTTTTTTTTGAGTTTGTTGTAAATATAATATAATAAATTTATGTACTGTTACTTTTCCATTACAAAGCAGAAAGTAATAGAATAGTCTAATATTATATTTTTGGTGTAAAATTTAACTAAAATGATAAACTCAAAACAGAGTTCATGACAATTAACCTTATATTCCTGAACAATGCCTTTATAAACTTCAAAGAATTCTGCTGCATTGATGTTCTCCACTATGAACATACTTAAAGCGGTGATGTTAAATCCACCTTCATCAATGGCTTCTAAGGCATCACCTAGTTTACCCTCTCTTATTGCATGTGGTTTAACAATACAAAGAGTACAATTAGATAAAGTAGCTGTCAATCGGAGTCTTGAAGAGTGAAATGGTGGAGAAGGGAAAAAATACTCCACATCCTGAAAATAGTAGAACAACATTAGTTTGGAAAGTATACCTAGATGAATATTTTCTTATTGTTATGAATTGTACAACTGTGACATGACAAATTTAATTGACATAACATAATACATGCCTGAACAGCAGATTTAGCATCAATTGAAACATCAACACAGTTCTTGACAGGATCAGTGCCATACAATGCCCTTATAGTTCCAGGTTTCGCCTTCATTGGGTCTTTATCACCCAATATCTCTTTAGCAAGGGTTACTGCATCTTTGCCTACTAGCTCTATTCCATACACTAACTGTCCAGTTAAGTGCTCCATTAGAAATCTGTATATAAAATTTTATTTCTTAAGGTTAACAGTTTTTAAGCATTTCTTTACTTTGTTCAAACCACCAATTTAATGAGAATCTTTAATTAAATTGATACTTATTATAGAATTATATATATTTTTTTATGCTTTATTTTCCTTAACTTAACTATTTTTATTAAATAAATTTATCTATCATAATGATTATAAACTTATTAAATGTTTAGTAAAAGTATTAGAACAAATTAGTTGTAGTAGGTAAAATCTACTTACGGAAATGTGGGATCTGATAACTGAGTTCTATAAAGATAATTAATATCATCTGCTGTAATACGAGCCATCTTCATTTTTGTTATTTTCAATTTGTGTTCAAAGAAATGAGTTATAATCTTTCCAGCAATTTTAGAAGGCAAGGGTTTTATTATAGCAAAGGTACTGAAATTTTCAAATAATAACTTTTAGATAAGCAGAATAAAAATCATTATAGAAAAAAACCATTTAGGACATTTATATCTTAGCAAAGATTTAATTAATATATATTTTTTAATAATACAAACAATAATATAAACTTAAATAGGACTTACACCTCCATATCCTTTTGCAATTTTTCCTTAGTATGTTCACAAGCAAAGTCAATAATTTTAACTAATCTTCCCAGAATGTAGATTGTACATCCAATAGAAAAATTATCTAGACTAACACCATTCACTTTGACTCTTCTTAAAAAGGTCTTCCTATTTTTGAGATCGTACATCTCAATCGTATCATCGGTGGGATAGTAAAATATATTAAATCTTCTTACAAGACTCGCTTGATTATCATACCATTCTCCTATAAATGAATACTTATCTTTAAAGGCTCCCTCCTGAAAAAAAAAATAAATAACAAATAATCAATAAATAATAGAATACATTTTGTGTATTATATATCAGAATTGAGAAAAAATCCCATACTTTAACACTATGAATAGTTAAAAAATAATTGTTATTAGCGGTTTCTATTTAAAAAACAGGTTATGTAGTTTATACCGTATTCGCGTACGTTTATAAATAAAAATTCCTTATTTATTTATACTTACCATAATTTTGTATCTAAAAAATCACAACTCCAAAATATATGAGAAATAATAGTAAAAGCTCAGAAATAATTAAAAATTTTTGCATAGCCTACATAAATAAAATTCGGAAACAGTTCCGAAATCTAACAACAAACCGTTTTTTTATTCATTATTATTCAAACATACTTTCATGTGACAATTGATTTGAGACATACAAATTAGTAGCATAGATAACATAAAATGCAGAATAAGTAGACATAATTTAAATAATGAGTTAATTATATCTAGATCACGTTTAAATACGTATTAAATTAATATATAATATAAGAAATATTATATAATACGTATGAGCATATTTTACAAGGTTATATTTCAGACTACTCATAAATTTCGGTACACATTTCAAAAGCTTTGGTTTGTTGGCGCTACAATTGCGTTCTTATAAAGGAATAAACGGTATCATTGAAAACTTTTTACAAGGCCATAAATAAATAAATGT
>DWCF01003246.1:0-20347 GCA_018230265.1 Delias oraia | reverse complement strand
AAAGCGTCGAAATCAATTGGCTTTAGTTGGTTTAGCTTGTCTTCCATCCACCTTTTCTTCTCTCCATTTAACAACAAGTCTTTATAACGCTATACAACGCACAGTCCCTTCAGTGTCGTTATATAGAGTTGACACTGTATATTTATTGATGCGTTTTGTTCGGGTTTTTATACAAATATATTATGTAGACGTTGTGAAGTTCACTGGGTCACATAAGTGCAGAGATTTGATATCTGCCGGTGCAGTACTAATCTAGTGATTTGTTTGTTTTGTGAAATCCCTACATATATAACATCGCAGCGTGACTTTGTTCGCGTTACTCTTACCCTGCTAATAATTACAGCATCAGAGAAACTCGGACTATTAATGAGAAATCTTTATAAGTGAGAATGAGTTTGTGCTCTCTCTTTTTGTCTTATTATTTCACATATATCTTCCATCCTCTCTTAATGAGATCTGTATTTTAAGTCCCTCGAGTTTAAAATACTACAAGATTTTAAATCGAGTTCGTAATTTATCTTAAAGCAATAAATCAGCCGCCTCGCCACCGAAACAGCTAAACGTGACATCACTAAGTTAACTTATTTATGTAACAAATTGTAATAACATTGCTGGAATTATCTCTGACCTTGGACTGTATAATGACGTCACGCTGAATGATTCTTGAGGTCCATTTGATATTTCCTTTAAAAGTGCTTTGTTTATCTCAATAACTTACTTATGATATCAATGTCATTCGCGTAGAATAAAAATTATAAAAATCTATCTAGCTATATTTATTTTTTCTCAATCCAGGTCAAAATCAAACCTAATTCGCTAGTCAAGCGCCGTAATAAAAAATAGTTTTAATAAATAAGAAGTAAACTTAAAAATCGTCTCTAGACTGCATTCTATACAATTTTAAATTTTAGTAAAAATAATAATAAAATCATTTATTTTCTCTCACAAAGGTACGAATCACACTTAAAAACACAAACAGATGTACAAGCGTGTCTGAATCTGTAAGAGAACTAGAATCCATTCTTGGGTCGATAGCTGTGTGACGAAAACTTCATATATTATTTTTTTATTTTTATCTAATCTGCTACAAAATTAAATATAACCGTATCAGACGACTGTAAAACTGAAAAAAATAATTTTCTTGTTAAATAGCGTAAATTATAGGCTGACAACGCATTCGAGGGCCTGCAAGGGCTGGGGATGGCCATGGGCGGAGAACTGTTTATCTTAGCTGAACCTCCTGTCTGTTTGCCATCATTTTTCATAAAAATCTATAATCTAGATTTTATAACAGTAGTCTATTATTAGCAATCGGTTTCATGTATTAATAACGAAATCAATACAGAACATTGTAAGAGATTAAATTATCTTTGTCCTTATTCAGTGCAGCAAGTGGTGGATTTATTGCCTGAATCGTGAATCGTGCGCCGTGTCACCTCACAATGAATTAGTCAAGGTCTGACGAATGCGACCACAAAGTGGGGACAAAACACAAAGAATTACCCATTTTGGCTATATTTTCCGCTTGATCCGCAATTTGCTATATGTTGAGGTTATTTCGTGTATTCAAATATTGTGTTATTAGTTAAATAATTCAATCAGGTTTCGAAAGACGTGGACAAGTATCCGTGTACTGTCATGAGGATTCGTTAAACTTCAGTGGACGCGAGTATTTTTCTTTTTATGGAAACGGTGTCAAAAACGGCTCACCTAGGACAACGAACCACCGCCCATGGACACTTCTAGCCTTTGTAGAGCTGCTAGTGCGTTGCAACGTGTTTCTAATATGATTTTTGATGACAATATGCTATATTTTATCTATCAAGGTATAAACGATAAGAAACTGTATGTAAATAATTATAGTTTATTGTATTATCACAATCAGTTTTAATCTCTATGTAAGTAATTAATTTAATCTTTATCTTGATGTATTTAATCTTTAGTAGTTATCTTCTAAGATATAGTAAAACTTCCATACTTTAGATTCGTTTACCGAAGTTGTTTAAAAAATATTAAATTTCTCGCCCCTCGTCCGCGTTAAGCCGTAAAGATCGCTCTGACCATGCGAGAAAATGTACCAAAAAATGTCTTATTCAATGCGTGCAAGTAATTACTGAGGTCAGCACATTCAGACACATTAGAATAGTTGATGCAGATAAATTAGATTCCTGAAAAGTATACATGATCAGTTGGCGCCCCATTGGCTCACGTTCGACGGTCGGTGCCAGACCTATTTTTAATGACACGGAATGCCAAATCGCACTTCTTATCAAACAATGTTCAATGAAATATTTTGTTAAGATGTTTTTTATATTGCTAGCACAATTCAATGTATTCACTCCCTCGATGTGATTTCTAATTATTATCTAAAAAATTTAAATTTATAAACAATATTGAACCGGTTTTGAAGATTATCAAATCTTATGTCCTTTAGATAGCATTGATATTATTTTGTTTTCCTTTGTTTTGGAAGCAATTTTCACCACTTACGACTTAGAGGCTTCGTTACTGACATTTTCAAAAATAGTTTTGGATAATATACAACTGTCCTCAAAATGCCGTTATAGAAGTAAACCAATAAATATATAGAGGTGCAGAGGTACGCAAGCTTTGTACTTAATTTATACTTTATGATTCAATAAGAGCTTACAATGAAAGGACTAAAAACTGTGTTTTCTATTTAATTCAATATAATAAACTATTTTACTTAAATACATAATTAGCAGGTGTGTAATGCTTTTCAATACTGTTTTATAGTATTTTTTAAGTTATTATTATTATTATAAAGCCCTTTATTTTAAAAAAATGTAAATATACAAGTCATACCTTCTACGTGTGGCCGCCTCCATCAATTTCCACAGTTGCCTGTCCTAGGTAATCCTTCTCCAGTTTGGACCGGCGATACACTTTAGCTCAACTTCCCATATAGCATTGTCTTCCTTGGTTTCTTTCGCCATCTCTTAGATACCACTCGGTTATTCTCCTGTTCAATTATTAAATTTATTCACGCGTCATCTGTACGTACCTATCACCCATTTCTGTAAATAGACTCGTTTTTTTAAAATATTATTTAAAAGTCAATGCGAGGGAAATGACGCCTGGCCAAAACAATCGCAATCACAAGGCCACACTTCCATGACTCCGCGCACTTCGTGGCCAAGGTCAGCGCTAATTCGGAATAATAGCAATGTTCAATGTTAGGTATTCGTTTTTATAGTTAATTTATCGATTCTTTGTATGTTATGTGATATTTAGATTTTAACTCACGCGAAATAGGAGGGTGTTATTAATCTAACGTTTCTTCTATCCCAAATCACCCTGTCGCTTCATTTTTAATGATATTCCTTAACAAATGTTTAAATTTAACACTTAAGTGGCGTTAAAGGTCGGTAACATAACCGATTTGCAATTCGGTTTTACATGGGTGGCGGTGCTCTTTTACCATCAATTTACCTTCTTGTCTGGTATATAAAAAAATTAAGCTTTTTCAAATTTTATAGATTCGGTATATATTTAAGATTATATTGTTACGCAAATCCTAGGACACTGAAATATCTTGTAATAACTGCCTGACTTCAGGCTTGTTCCTATATAATGTTTCTACACCTTCATTAGTTTTCTGTTTATATAACGTGAAAGTACAAATCTGTTCACAGTATAACGACTTTATCTTTTTTATAATATTTATATCGCATGAAATGCATAACAATTGCTTTTCTTTCCAAATAGAGCGTTTCCAAGAATGCGTGAAAAGTTATTTTATGGAGAGTTTTTTTTATGTCTAGCGCATAGTTATACGGATTTCTAAGCACAGTAAATAAAATTAATAAATAATGTAATATTAAATAAAGTTGAAGAATTTTATAGAAAAGCATTTTTTTTTCAATATCGTGGAATAACAGGCCTTATATTATTTCATATACACTAAGGATAATATAAAATATTGTGGCGCGGTTGTCCATGGGCGGCGGTGAACGTTTACCATAGAGTTTATCCGCCTGATCTGCTAAGCAATAAAAATAAGTAGTATCAATAACGTTTAACGTTATTGATTTTAGTAATTTAACTCTCGGTCATATAATAAGATTAAATACGCATTGTGTTTCTATAACATTTTCATATATATCCACATTTCTTGAAACACTCAAAGATTGAAAACTGAAATGCGAACATTTGGATGCAAGAGGTCAATGCGCTCAGAAATACCAAGTTTTTGCACTCGCAGAGAACGCTTCGTTGGCTTATCAAAAAAATACGTTTTGTCATCTTTTAATATGGCTCAAGAATATCCTAACAACTAAGTTACAGACCGTTCAAGACCAAGTTAGGATCTGATTAGTCTCTGTTTTTTTTAAAACCTCACGGCACTAGCTGGCAGAGTTTCTACTAATGTCCCCTTGAGCCTTTTGGCCCAAATAAGATCCTCGGGTGTACCACTAGACATTTAATCCTATATGACCAGGATACAAAGCAATTTTCGGTCTCTTGCGTATTGAGAAATACACAGTCAACCTAGATCTAGGCTCTTCATATTATTAGACAGGGTCACCAAGTTAAAAAACCCCCCAGATTACATATGAAATAATATTTTAAGGATTTTAAGAAACCCTAACATTTTACAATATAAGACATAAACTCTATATGTAATCTCCTTACAACTCAAGTGTTTCAGTTCCGCAATATTGTTTAAGCGGATAAATACTTAGCCATTATTTATTTAATAGTTTTACTATAATATATAAGAACTCTATACTGTGTCTAAAATAATACAAATTTAATATTCCCTCGCATAAATGCTGGCCAAAATTACGATCTTTAGCTCTATTTTAAAATTCACAGTTCTCTTGAATTTATAAAGACATTGGTTGCTTATAATTTAATTTATATTTCTGTTCGCTCGTCTCGCTAAAACTCGAGAATGGCTAAACCATTAATTGTTCTATATTTAAAGAAAATATTATAAATATAAAAACTTACTATCTTTAATTTAATTCTCCAATAACTGTGACATATTTTCTTTAGATTCGTTTCATTCGGCTTAAAAATAACCTTAAATGACATCCTTTGCACAGAGTTGCGCCACTTTAGGCGCTCTATTTAAATGCATATGTCAAGTGCAGGGGTTTAAACTGCCGCTGGTGATTCATACGATTCTCACACCTACAACAGACTACATACATCGCGTTATCGATTGCACGCAGCACGCTCGATGCCGCCACCGCAGCGCGATGCGCGCGCAACGTTCAAAGATCGAATAGACCCTAAGAATTTTCCTAACCTCAAACAGTTGTAAAACAGCTGTTAGCTCTGTTTCCCAATTATTATTTATAATCGCACGCGGTGCACGCGTCGGAAGCGATTATGAAATAATTTATATTTAGAATCGGCGTGATTTATGTACGATCCACGTCTAGTTCTCCCAATTCATTCATCTTCGGACTGAGTTTTCAGCGAGACATCGTGTTTCGTATTTGAATTATTATGTGTAATGAGTGTTTTTCTTTAAATTAGGTTACATTCATAAACGTTTGTTGGTGTGAAACATGAATAGTGGTTGTGATAAGTAGTGTGAATAAATATGGAGAACGTTGACTATGATTTCGCGTACGAGTGTCGGGTTGGTATATTCAATTAATTATTGAACAGTTAACTAGTTGACTAGTTCTTTCACAAATCAGCGTGAAATTCTACTTGTACCGACAGAAACGACGCTTCTACTGTGTTTCGCTGAGAAAGAGAGGTCATTAGAGACTCTTAAAAATGTCGTTTAACTGATGTAAAAAGCCGGCAACACAACCAAAGCTCGGACTGTGGCGCTGTTGTCCATGGGTGGCGGTGTTTTTTTACCATATAGGATTGTCCGTTATACCATAAAAAAATAAAATTATGCTTAGGACCCATACAACTATAATACTAATTACTTGATTTAGTTCCATGGTTGAAATGTGAAAAGAAAAAAAAATCCGATTTGTTTATTTATTACTGTAAATATTGAATTAGTTTTTTGCTTTGATAGGGCCTATTTTGACGTGGCTTCTCCGTGAAAGAGCTGTGCTAAAGCAAATGCTGACGCACTGATTGGGCAAGCTCGTCCGGAGTGATACCACCGGTGCACAGAATACAAGCTTGAAATAAAACTTGTACGGTATTTCGCTGAGTGAAAAGCAGATAACACAATTAAAGCGCTAATCATGGCGTAGATGTATGGCAGTGATCTCTTACCATCAAGAGAGCCTACCTCGTGTTTGACTATATCATAAATATCATTATTATTTACAATGAAGAGTATATTTTAGTACTACTATATAATAATATCGAAATAGTTATAGTAATTTTATTAATATTTCAATTTAAATAATTCCAGCGCCTCGTGGAGGCAATGGCGCCACGCTCAGCCCGCTCCTTCCGCCAAGAGTTTAACATGCAAGACGTGGCCAGTACCGAGCACACGTACACAACACATTATACCACTGAAAAGTAAGTAATAGTCCTTAAGATTTGTGTCCTTTGATAATTCTGAACGTTTGATAAATATTAAGGTGCTCTAACGTCTGTGTCGTGTCCCTCATCTAACAGGTACGTCAAAACGTCGCACACAACAGAGCTGGATGGTCATACGTCCATCAGTACAATGACCAATGGCAAACTCCCTAATTATAAAAACAAAACAATAGCCGGCGACGATGACAGACCCGATGTGAGAAATCTGAAACGGGTACACAAAATGTACGAAGGGCCGAATATCATTGAATCCAGAGGTATCGTCCATCCTGAAACAAGGGAAATATTGACAGTTGGTCAAGCTATTAGTATGAGAATATTAGACGTACGGACAGGTAGACTACTATCGTCGCCTGATACACGACAGACGATTACAATAGAGCAAGCGGCAAAAGAAGGTCTCATCGACCCTAAGCTAGCTGCGAGGCTCACGGGACCATGCGGTATGACTGAGGATGGAAATGAAGTCACACTATTAGAAGCCATTCAAAGGGAACTTTACGATGCAGAACAAGGACTTTCGGATCCAGCGGAGAAACGTCTTAAGGTGAACGTTGAGAATGAACCAAATCAAGGAATGAGTATCTCGGATGCGGTAAATCGTGGTCAAGTTGATTTACAAAGAGGTCTATATAGATTGCCCAATGGAAGTTATATTACCATCGCAGAAGCCTATCAGCGAGGCTTTCTCATATACAACGAGATTATCAAAATAAAATCGAGCGCTTTGTCTTTATCCGACGCGATAAGTCAAGAGCTTGTCGATAATAGTGGTTGGATTTTGGACAGAAACTCGGGTGATAGATTCCAATTAGACGTAGCTATTAAAAATGAACTTATAAATCCAAATATTAGGGAAGTCGTTGATCCCAAAAACGATACAAAAGTAACACTTGCTGAAGCGTTAGAAAATAATTTAATTAACACGAAACAGTCTAAATATGTACATAATGTCACAAAAGAAAAATTATCCTTTAGAGACGCTGCAGCCAAGCGTTACATTTGTAAACCGATGACGCTAAAAGATATATGTGATAAGAACCTAATGACAAACGACGGTAAAATGTTGTCCGCCTCCAATAGGTCACATCTTAGTATTTTAGAAGCAATATCTACTGGAGTTCTGGATAGCGATACTATTAAATGTATAACTAACACAACATCAGGTCAACTTTTAACGCTATCAGAGGCCTTAGCTGCCAGAATCATATTACCAGATAACAAATTTCGCGATAGCTTAACAGGTGAAATTTGTAGTTTCCAAGAAGCAGTAGACCGTGGCCTAATAACATCCGTGTCACAGAGGTCTTTATTCGACATTGACGGTTTCCGAGACCCCAAAACAGGTGAATTCGTTTCCTTTAACATAGCTCTTAGTAAAGGTAATCTTAAATATGTAAATGGCGAGACATTCTTAAAATCGGAAAGTGGCGATTTCGTATATATAGAGGATTGTACCAAAGTATCAATTGTACGTCCTGAGGTTTTAGAAATGTTTAGCCGGAAAATAGGAGTTTTCGAAAATGATAGGGAACTTACTGTGTTTGATGCCGTATTTAAGGGTGCCCTCGATTCTAAAACCGGTTATCTACTTGACTCTACTTCAAAAAAATCTATTCCATTTAATAAAGCTGTTGAATTAAACTTGATCACACCAGAGGGAGCAGCATTGTTAAATTCTCTTCTAAATATTACTCTTACAGTACAAACCGTAACAAAAACTGTTAAACGTTATGTAACCGTCACAAACACGAGTGAAAAAAGTACATCAGAAACAATTATCACCTTCTCGGAGGCGGTGAGACGTGGTCTGATTGATGAAAACACTCAAACCTTCACAGATCCTACTACGGGTACAGTTTTCCCAATACAACAAGCTTTAGATGAGGGCATCCTAGGAGTAGATCAAAATGATCCACGTGTGGCTAGAATTTCTGATCGTATATCGAGAAAAGATATTATGCCAGGCCAAGTTGTGGAGTTAAAAATTACAAAAAAATCTTTCATAAAAGAACTTCCACCTAGTCCTGAAAGTAAATTACAAAAAGATAATCTTCCTGAAACGATAAAAAGTCCAGACCTAGTCACTGAATGGAGACCCCAAGAAATGTTTAAAAAGAATATTAAACCTTCATCTATGGAGAAAGAACCATCAGTAACATCACTGAGTATTAAAAAAAATACTATTGAACTACCTCGTGGAGGATGGACTCTAAAGGAAGCAATCCAACAAAATCTTTTTGACCCGATCAATGGTATTTTTGTTATTCCAGGTACTGATAGAGTACTTGATCTCCAGGAAGCTTTAAAATTAAATTTAATTAATTATGAATCAGCGCATGTCGTTGATTCGAAAACAAAAAATGTTTTTTCATTAGATAGGGCTATAGAACGTCATCTTATAGATAATAGAGGTCAATATAGTCATCCTAAAAATGTCTTAACAATGAAAGATGCCATTGAACAAAAATATATCATATTCGTTCAGCTTACAACAAGCACGTCCTCCCAAAAAGTTATAACTATTACGTCAATGTCAGGAATGCCCGATAAAATGGAAATATCTGACGTACATGAACAGCAAACTATGTCGATCGACGACCAATCTGTTCTAGAACCAGTACAAGTTAAGCCTGGAGTCATTTATGATCCCTCTACTGCGTTATTTATTTCTACTACAACGGGCACCTCTGGTAATATAATCGAAGCTGTTGAACAAGGTTTAGTCTCTAGCGATTCTGTTAAAATTGTAGATCCAAAAACAAGTAATTTAATTAATTTAAAAGACGCATTTGATAAAGGAATCGTTGATAAAAATACAGGTGACTATTTACATAAATCAGGTAAAAAAATCAATTTAACGGATGCGGCTAAGATCGGTTTGATATCGGTCTTGGGAGCACCATTAGTAGCGGCATCAAAAGTAATTCAAGTAGTTAAAAATACTATGGTGGTTGATCCTAAAACAGGCGAGGCAGTGCCTATGGAAGTTGCGTATGAAAGAGGTTTAGTTGATCCTCAAATTTACAAACAATATGAAGAATCACTCAGATCAAAAACACCTAGCGATGAAGTCACAAAATTACCTACAATTTTCAATGTAAAGAAAACTGTAAAACATTTACCCGACTCTAAAACTCTGATAATGGAAACTCAAAACTCAACAAAACCTATGACAGTCGTATCTGAGGTTAGTATGATTGAAAAACCTACATTAAGTAATGTTTCTGATTTAAAAGCACCTTCTGAAAATGATAATTTTGTACAACTCGAGGACACAAACTTAAGGATAAAACCAAAATACAGCTTTGAAGAAATAAGGTCGGCAGTACAGCGAATAGAAGATCCTAAACCAAAAATTTTACAAAAGCTGCGTAAACGGGTGATACCGGTAAAGGAAGCGTACGAAGAAGGTTTAATTGATATTCAAACAGCTAATATATTAGAAAGTGTTGTTACATATAAAAGTGAAGATGGTACACCGTCTACACTGGATATGGCAATACACTTACGGCATGTAAATAAAGACTCAGGATTTATTAAGGATCCCTTACATGGTGATATTATTAGTATAAAAGAAGCTATAGAAAGAGACATACTAGATGAAAACGGTCAAGGTGAGTTATTACTTCCAATATTTAAACCCCTGACTTTACCAGAAGTCTTGGAACAAGGCCTCTTGGATCCTGCTTCAGGTAAAATTATCCACCCAGAAACAGGTGCGCTGTTAAATTTGAAAGAAGCTATTATATGCGATATTGTTGATCCATTATCTTCAATAACAATTAATCGTGACGAAACTGTTACTCTTAGAGATGCCATTCATAACTTTAATATAATTGAACAGGATAAAAATTTAATAAAAACGAACACTGGAACTATTGATTTTCTGACAGCAACCAATTTAGGAATTTTCCCCGAGCGAGAGGTTCCATGCGATATTCCACCCCCAGCCTTGTCACTACCGGTTGCTATAAAGCATAATTTACTTAATCAAGAAAACGGCACTTTCAAACATCCTCTAACAAATGAAGTGATACCATTACATGAAGCGATAGAAAATAACTTAATAATGGCTGTCCCTTACCCATACAATCCAGCATCAGCAATTACATTAGAAGAAGCTGTTAATCAAGGTTTCGTTAATTTGAATGACGGGAAGTTTACTGATCCAATTACTAAACAAGTAACAACAATTGATACAGCTTTAGAGCAAGGTTCACTGATTATAAAACCAAATACACAATCCTTGGATGTTAAAGGAGTTATAACGACTATAACTGAAACTTTTGCCTCTCAGCACACAGTAACAACGAAAATGGTTGAGCTCTTATCAGACTACATATTAGTTAATGCAAAGGAAGTACAAAACATAAAAACGGGAGAAATCATTTCGATAGAAGTTGCTCGACAAAAGGGCATTATTCGAGATGAGCAAACCAACAAGGAGCAATTTGTTACAAACTGTTCATCGTTGAGCTTTAAAGAAGCACTTGATTATGGATATATCGATATTGAAAATAATACTTTTACTAATCCTCATACAGGAGAAACCTGTTCAATATTCAAAGCAGTTAAAACAGGTATGCTAATCACAGCACCACCTGAAACAAAAACTGATAAAAAGTTAAATGATGTGGAAATGCTTGACCTTCATGAAGCCTTCGATCTATTATTTGACGATAAAACACAAAAATACAGAGATCCAAAATCACCAAACCATGTATTAACTTTTGAAGAAGCTTTAGAACGAAAAATAATAAATCCACAGGGTATTATATACGATGTTTATACGGGTAAACCAGTTACTATTGAAAAAGCATTGAAAACAGGAATGTTAGATAAGAATTCTGGAAAGATACAAGAGCCAGACTCGGGTAATTCTCTTGATGTTAAAGAAGCTGCGAAAATGGGATTAATAGCAATTGTAGGTGCTCCTGTTTTAGCGGGTATGGCGCTTGTACACGGGGTAAAAACTGTAACCAGTAAAATCGTTAAGTCGAATGAGAATGACAAACCTAACTGGAGTGAAAGTGGTAATTCAAATGTGTCACCTAGTACGAAAGATATTATAAAGCCAATAATTCAAGTAGAAGTACTCAAAAAGGATGATAACAAAGATTCGAAACCTTATTTACCTGAGGTAACTAAGAATAGTATTCAAAAACCAAACTTGCAAGATGATAGTAAAGTTTTTGTTGAGACACTTAAACCAAAAGATAAGGAATCTAATTTCTCAAAGATATTTGATACAACAAAAAAACCTTTTAATGATAAAAATAAGTCTGATTTGAAAGCTGAATCTATTGAATTTATTAGAAATGAATCCGTAACAAAACCCACGCCCGTAACAAACATCTCTAATATAATAACAGCAGATCAAAATCAAGACTTGAGGAAACAAGAATTGACACCTACAACCCAATCGAGCAGGCAAATTGTACAATCGGGCATAGAACATACTGACTCAACCGTTACGTCGGTAGTAACTGTAACATCTGAAGCAGATATAAAATATTCACAAACATTATATCACCAAAAAACTATTAGCCCTTCTAAGCAGTCTTTGGATAGTCTTGATGATTTCATATCAATAGAATCTCCGCAAAAAGATAAAGTTTCAGATTCCACGGAACATATAGTTCCTACAAGCAACGATATTGCTACGCAAGATGAATCTTATTCTAAAAAGCCAATAAAAGTCATTGAATCCGTTTCGCAATCGGTTGTGCCTAATATTACAGACAATACTAAAGGAAATGTGATCATCTCCACAAAATCTGAAAAAATAAATGATGTCGTTTCAGCTATCAGTGAAGGTCTTGTCGCACCAGATAATTTGACAGTTTTGGACCCCCAATCTCAGAAAAAAATAAGTTTCAATGATGCTGTTACTAAAGGCTTAATCAATTTAGAAAAAGGTGAAGTAAAAGACAAAAGTGGAAAGAATATTTCATTTACTGAAGCTGCAAAAATAGGTCTTATTGCCATCGTAGGTGCACCTATAATGGCAATATCAAAAACCGTGGAATTAGTAAAAAACGCTGTGTCCGATGAAAGTGGGACTTCACATATCAAACTAAAGGAATCATTTGCTTCAAATACATCTGAAGATGCTAAAAAAGTGAAATCATTTGATGTACTAGATAAATATAGTCCTGAACAAGATACCCTAAACCAGGCTGTTAGCAAAACAATCTCAGACAGCAGAAATAATGTTATTGATTTAGAGAAAATTACAACACCAAACGTAACTAGTCTTGGTGACCTCAAAACTGCATCTGCTATTTTGATTGATGCTGAAAAGCAGCCATTGCGCGTCGTTGATGAAATAACTGCAAATAATGTAACTAAAGAGAAACCTGATAAAATTCAAATAATTTATGAAAATATACAATTAATTGATGCAATCGCACAAGATAAAATAGAACCAAAAATTTGCAGAATTATTATAAATGAAATAGAGTTGCCTTTGACTGTTCAAGATTCTCTAGATCAAGAACAGATAAGCAGATTCACACCAGTGGATGTAATTTCTAAAAACTGTGTTGTTGTTCGGTCATCTAAACCAACAATTCATATAGCCATATCATCAAAATTAACTGCAGAAGAGCTATCAGAAATAGGAATCTATGACATTGAAAAACAAACCTTCTTAAATCCCGAAACCGGAGCTAAGATATCATTCGAAGAGCTCGTTTATGGACTGCACGTGTTTGACCCGAATTCAATTTTAGTTAAAGATTTAAGTTCGAAATCTGACAAATTTATTCCTTTAAAGGAAGCTACTGCTAAACCTATAATTGATAAATCATCTGGTCAAATGGTGAATCCGAAAACTGGTAAACGTGTATCATTTTTAGAATGTGTACAAATTGGATGGATTGTTGAAAAACCAGAAGATATGACCATTTTAGAACAGATGAGTATAGAAACAGCACTAGAGAAAGGTATATACAATGCTCGCACTGCTGAAATTCAGGATCCCAATACTAGAGAAATAATTTCTATTTCTGATGCTATTCAAAAGGGTCTTATAGATGAAGATACATTAAACATTACCATACCAACAACTAAAGAGACTATGACAATATTAGAAGCCGTTGATCGCGGTATCATTGAAGTTCATCATGGAGCCATCACGATAATTGAATCTCAAGAAATTATAGAAATAACTTATGCTATCCAACGAGGAATTATTACATTTACGCGTCGACCAATATCTATTGAAGCAGCGATTGACAAAAATATGTACGAGCCAATATCTGGCAGGATTAAAGATAATGCTACAGAACAGTTAGTTACTGTAGGTGATGCAGTGTCCAGAAATATTTTACATCCGACTATATCAGAAATTAAAGACACATCTCTAGAAAAATACGTGCCTTTAGTAGAAGCCATTGAAACTAAATTGATTAATCCAGAAACCGGAAAAATAACAGACAAAAAAACTGGTAATGTAATTCCATTAGATAATGCATTAAAAAGTGGTCTAGTAGCCACTAAGGAAGTTACTTTTTCTTTATTCGATATAATTGAATTAGGATACTATTCACCCGAGACTTGCAAAATATTAAACCCAAAAACTGGCGAAATAATGTCATTGGGTAAAGCTATTCAAGAGAAGTTAGTTGATGCTAATTATGTAAAAGTTAAAGATGATAACACCGAAGCAGTTTTGGACTTTGATCAAGCAGTAAAGTCGACTTTAATAGACTTAGAACAAGGTGTTCTTACTGTACCTCACATGAACTTAAAAGATGCATATGAGAAGGGATATTTACTTGAAGATAAAAAGCCCTGGACTCTACAAGAAGGCTTAGTTCAAGGATTCTACGACTCAGAAACTGGTCTTCTAACTATAAATAATGCGTCAATGACACTAGAAGATTCTATCAAGGTTGGAAATATTAATCCAGAGGCATTAACAGTGAGAAATTCTGCAACTGGTGAAATAATTTCTCTTAGTGATGCAATTAACGAGGGCATTATTGACTCTAAAGAAGGTAAAGTTAGAGATCCGATGCAAGGAGATAAAATTTCTTTGACTGATGCTTCTGAGCGAGGTCTTATTGTACCAGCAAAACGAAAATTAAGTTTGCCTGAAGCAGTTTTCAAAGGTTTTTACGATCCAAAAACAGGTAAATTTTCTCATCCACATAGCAAAGAGAAGGTTCAAACGGATAGAGCAATTAAAAAACGAATGATTGATCCTCAATCTACCTTAGTGCATGTTGGTGGCAAAGTACTACCTTTCGAATTTGCTGTAGATAAAGGCATTGTAAGCGGCAGAACCGGGACGGTATTGTTAGGTGACGAACGTGTTGATTTCCGTGAAGCTTTTGAAAGAGGTATTCTCGTTGAAGTACGTCGTCCGCTGTCGCTCATCGAAGCTCTTGATAAGGGTATTTACAACGAAATTACTGGTCTGTTCATGGACCCTCAAACGGGTAAGAAATATACATTATCTGAAGCAATAAAAATTAACCTTATTGACCCACAATCCGTACACATACAGGATAACAGGCTCGGTAAGTGGGATAAAATAAGTATATCCGAATGTCTTGAAACTGGAGTAATCGACGACGACAGTGGTAAAATTAGAAATATAAACAGTGATAACGAAGAAATAAGCCTCAACAAGGCTTTTGAAATTGGGTTGTTAGTTGACGGAAAAGCCCCCATTAGCTTGCAAAGAGCTTTGCATCAAGGCATTTACGATGACTCTGCAGGTAAAATAATCGATCCCGTTACTGGTCGTAAAATTACGCTACACGAGTCTATCAGACGCTCCATCATTAGTCCAAAGTATCTTTGCTATTTCGATAAAAAATCAGAAAAACCTCTAACTTTAGCAGAGTGCTGTCGTAGCGAGATCATTGACCGAAGAAGCGGTAAGTTTAAGGAGCCCGGTTCTGATGTTCAAATATCATTATCGGAAGCAATGAGTTTAGGTCTAATAGTTGATATTGAAAGCGCCGGATTTTCTTTGTATGACGTATTATCTATGAACATGTACAATATTTCTGAGTTAGTGTTTGTTCACCCAGTTACGGAGAGAAAGATATCTCTAAAATCTGCTATAGTTGAGGAATTAATTAATCCTGAAACCTCTCTTGTCAAACACATTCAGTCAAATAAATATATTAAATTACCAGAAGCGATTGAATCTGGTATTGTAAATGAAAATAGTAGTGTATATATATTACCAAACGGAAGCCAAATCAACTTGCTTGACGCTAAACATCGGGGATTAATCGTTACAGCAAAGAAAAATCTCAGTCTTGAAGAAATCATCAAGAACGGTCTTTTTAGGGCTGACAATGCAAAGATAGTTGATCCTTCTAATAATGAGTTTGTTGACATCAAAAAAGCCATTGAAATTAAACTTATTAACCCCGAATTAACCGTTGTTAAAGATAGCGCATCGGGAAAGTTCAAGCCCTTAGTCAATGCTATTCAACACGGTGACGTTGATATTCATAAAGCTAGAGTTCTTGATACAAAAGCTAAGAAAACGTATTCTCTTGATATCGCCTTTGATAAAGGACTTCTTGTGAGTATTGTGCAACCTATTACTAGTCAAACAGTATCTAAACGATATGTTCCCGATTCGTCCCTGAATGAACCTGTTTTGCGCGAATTTACCCTAGACGAAGCTATAAAGTATGAATTTATCGATCCAGAAAGTGCTGTAATTAAAGACACTCATAAAAACAAATACATTCCTCTACAATTAGGTATCAGCGTAGGCATCGTCGACAGAAACGTTAAAGGCCTCTTTGACACACAGACTTCTAAAACACTCTGCTTCACCTTTGAAAACAGTTTGATGGTTTACGTTAGGCAACCTTTAACTTTCGAACAAGCAATTGAAGGGGGGCATCTTAATGTTGGCAATGCTCGGTTTACTGACCCACAATCCAAGCAAACGTTGTCCATTAAAGACGCTGCTATTTTGGGTTATATTGATTCAGACACGGCGCTCATAAAAGATAATCTCAAAAAGAGGTTAGTCAAACTTCCCGAAGCCTTTCGTAAAGGGCTTATGGACGCCGAAAAGGGCAACATATTAGACACCGAAACATCCAAACTCAACACGCTAAGTGCTGCCATTGAATCGGGCCTGCTAATGACGCCTAAAAAGAGCTTCAGTCTTATTGAAACCATAAGCTTTGGCATATATAACCCAACGACTGGAGCTCTGAACGATCCGTTCATTACAACCAGCGTTATCGATAGAAAGAGATTGACTTTAGGCGAAGCGATACAGCAGGGTATTGTCGATCCGTCAAACACGGTCGTCAAAGATCCGGAAACCGGAAAGATTTTGCCATTGGTACAAGCAATCGAACAACAGCTCATAAATCCAGTCGAAGGAACACTGACGATAGATCCGAAGAAAGGCATCAGTCTTGACTTAGTCAAAGCGTTTAAGAAGGGTTACTTACTGCCAGCAGAAACGAGGGTAAGTTTTCTTTTTGTGTTTTATCTCGTTGTGCTTCAACAAAGCCAAGGTGTTGCTTTTACTTTCTTTTCCCACTCCTAAATGGTGATCTTGTTTAAGCGTGTGGCTTAAATTGAGCATGGCACAATGTCATTCACATTTATCCTTTAAGTTTCGTGAATATTTTTGTACAATCATAGAAATTAGCTTAAGATTTCATGAATTTGTAGCAACAGAAATGTTTTTGTAAGGTACTTGTAGCCATTTTAGTATTTGTTTTGTATAATGAGAAATTTAAAATATTTTTTTAAGCACTTTTTGATTGCTCAATTAAGATTTTTTATACCATTGCGTAAATTTATTGAAATTGCATTAAGGATTTGTTAGTTTTTAGAAGCTTAAAATTAGGTTTTCGTTTCTAACAATTGACAGTGTTCCTTTATATATAAAATGCTACGTGTACAGCGAAATAAAGAATGAATAATTTGGTTTGTTATGTAGACAACCACTGTCTACTCTAGTTTCTATAATTAGCTGCTTCTGTGGAACGATTCGAAATATCAGTAAAGGAAACTTTCAGTTGTAAAGGATCAATGCGCTGTCACATTTGTAACAAGGCCCGATGTATGTTGTTTTTTATTTCCAGCCGTTGCCTGCGATGCTAAAGAGCCCTTTTGAGCTAAATCGTGAATGCTTGCCTTTGAGGGATCATATTAACGGCGATTTAAAAGAACCATCACAATATACCTAACATCCATATTCACTTTGTGCTAAGAATGTTTGAGAGATCGGACGGCCGCGGTGGCAGCGTCGCTCTCTCGCTTTCCTGTTCCGCTTCCTCATTCGGAAATCAGCGATCTATGACGGCTGGTTCAGTATTGATATCACTTAGCGTTCTCATTAAGCGTACGCGCCGACTTACTCATTCCTTGGGATGTGTTATCTTTATTTTAAAGTGTCGGTTGCATGCACAATGCTAAGTTATCGGAAAACCGCGGCGCAAACATTCACATTATCGAATGGTAAAACATTTTCTCCGAACACAAACACAAAGGTAGTATTTATGAATCCATTACCGTCTTATTATGACTCTTATTGGGAACTTATATCATTTGTTTTTTCGTTTTCGCCTGTGCATTCTCTTTCCGATGCTTGAGTTTCGAGAGACAAATGATTTGAGATCTCTGTGCAAATGATTTAAATGTTATCTTTGAAAATATCACCTCTATGTACATTTACTGTTTTAAAACGAAGACTTTTTTTACGAGTTTCAGATATTTACCGAGGTATTTCTTTTCTTTTATTTGTTCTCTTAACACTTAACTCTAACATAACATTAATACGAACGAAGAAGTTGATACCGTTTACGGGCGCGAGTTGCAAATGCCATCGTGTGTAGACTTGTTGACATTTGCACTGTGTTCACCTCGCTTGCATGCCACGCTTCTTTCGCACCTTTCCGGACGCACCAAAACAGGATGTGTTTCTTTTCTTCATCCACATGGCCTATATATACTGTCTTGTTGTGTTTTATCGTCACTGCGCTCTGTAGTTTCGCTTCTAGAAGCTTCGGGTGTTATGAGCCGTCTATTTGGCGTTGTTCAAAGTTCATTTCACCGCTCACAAGTACTTTCTTGTTATTGAAACAGTGCACTGCTTTTAGTCAGCATTGTATGAATAGCAAAGTAGTGCGAGATCATAATCGGGATGCATTTACACCCATTTGATGTCTGTATAGGCGTATACTAATGTGATTGTATGAATGTAGCAAGCAGTCGAAGAGAAATACAGGCTTTGCGACGAGACTCTGTCCAAGCTCCTGGAATGGATCGCGGTGGTGGAGGAAAGACTGGCGAACCAAGAAGCGGTTAAGGAAGATATGGATGAGCTGCGCAATCAGATAAACATTTTGAAGGTTACTGTCATAACTATTACAACCTTCTTTTGGTGTTGTAACGGGCAACCGAGCAAGTGGGTCTCCTCGATAGTAAGAGATCACCGCCGTCCATGGCCGCGCTTTGGCTGTATTGCCAGCTTTTTATGCAGTGTTTATGATATAGTTTGAAAGGTCCCCAAAATCCTCAACCAGTCAACAAAATACAGTACTATTTCACGCTAGTTTTATGTGAGCCCTGTCATTACTTCCAATAACGGCCCCAATTAGTTAAGACAGTCACCCGGCCACTGTGATTCACTATCAAGTTAATTATAAATTTATAATATATCGATTCATACGAAAAACTGTTTCATTAAGAGCGCAAAAATTTATGGCGAGAGATTTTATATTTTCCATTTTTAAATTTCAGCTGATCAAAGACGACCTCGACAGCCATCAACGCCAAGTATCAGCTTGCGCCGACCAAGCTAAGCAGCTCCTCGTTTCCGGAAGTGACGTGCTAGCGCCGCATGAGGTGAGGCTGTGAACCAACTTAAGAAATACATCTTCACCCTTAATACAATTTTGAGGAATTGTACTTTAATAAATGGATTGCTATCTTATGAGTGGTTGTATATAAAATTCTCAAGTCGCGGCTTTTGTTGATAATCTCCGATATTTATGATATTTCATGAGCTGATGATATCTCCGATAATCGGTTAATATTTATTTTCATTACCCTCAACGCGGCCAAACTTTCTGTTTTTGATATAGAGTTTCTACAAAAATACATAAAAAAGGACAAAAATATATATACAGCCCTAACATAACAGCCATATAGCTAAACAGCTAGTATATACTTTAAAAATATATATTGCATAACCTTTGCCAGAGTCAGTCATATACTGCAAGTTGATTTTAAATTGTTGGGTTTACCATTTAAACCAGTGTTTCGCAATTTTTTTGTGTACTAAGTGCACCTAGAAAAAGGTAAAGTTTTTAAAGGTACAACACAAACAAACAAAAATATCTTATGTTATTATTAATCAACATTTATTTATTAAGTACCAAAACAATGAAACAAAAACGTCTCGCTCTTGCACTCGCATGAAGATATATATGTACCTAAGTATTTTTCTTAGCCGTACTAATTACTTGACATAAGTTTAAAAGACAACCTGATTTTCCGAGGCACATCTATTAAATACCAAGGTACACACTTTGCGGACTTGCACACTGATCTTAACGAAGGAATTGTCTCTTCCAGGTAGCAGCACTGGAACGCGGGGTGCGACAGCTGAAGCAACGCTGCGACAAGTGCACAGACCGGTGTGATAAGCTACTGAGGAAGCTGGCCGTCGCCAGGGATGAGCTCGGCAAATTCACGTAAGTTACAAGTAGTAATTTTAGTCCCCGCTTTAAAAGAAGTCGCCCTGCCTCACATCGGTGAGCAACCGCCTTGCCGCTCAGGCGGACCACTCTCCCGCGATGGCCCAAGCTAAAGTTCGTGTCTCACAGGAAAT